>PVJH01049824.1:0-10140 GCA_004026705.1 Nesogale talazaci | reverse complement strand
TGCCATAATTCCACATGAGACAGGCTGCTTTGATTACCATGAAAGCCTTGTTGTCTATTATAACCATGTCCACCCTATTTCCGTTGATTCACTGCTGACACCTGCCCTTTGTTACCACGGAGTCCAATCAGCCCCATCGTGGGCAAATGTTGGAGTTCACTTAAAGGCGGTTCCCACAGTTAATCCTGGTGCACACACAAAGCAATTATAGGAGTCTTCAAAGATGCTGGAGCCCACCTGACAAACTTATTCCTTATGGTTGTAGTGAAGAATATGTCGTCAGGACACCCCCTTATGGGGTCTATGGGAATATCCTGATAGATCCATTCCACCATACCAATTTCTCTCAGCTTTTGGATGCCTTCTTCTACAGTGTACCAGGGTAGGTCAGGCACCTCAAGTTGGTCTAATCTAGGCTATCTGGCAGCCCATGCCTCAGTGAACCAGCCAAATAAGGAGTTGGTTCCTCTCTTAGGCTCTCTTGCTGAGACATGAAAGAAGAGTCTGTGCATAGGGGTCCCATATCCAGAAACTCAGACTGATCTAACATTACATTTCTTGCACCAGTATCCCATACACTTAGTAACCATTCCCAGGGATACTCCCCAGGCTTTTGCTTGTACGTATTTGAAAACTCGAGCAGTTCCTTGTGAGTATAGTGTACTTCTTCCTGAGTAATCACCTCGGCCTCACCCTTAGGAGCTTTCCTTGCCTTAATTTTAGTTATAGGTCTAGCAGAAACTATCAATGGTGAGGGTGTTTCCTGGGTGTTCTCAGCACTATCTTGTAAGTCATTTCTCTTGGGCAATGGTAGAGATGCAGGCCCACCTGGCATTTCTCTTTGAGTAGGTTGTTTGATCTGCTCAGGCGTAGGTTTTTTAGTTGATAATAGACTACTATCTTCAGCTGGGTGGGGCAAATCTATAGACTGGGCTGGTTCACTTGCTTCTAATGGTGGCATAATATCCTCCTCTTTTGCATCATCAGCCCATATATTCCCATCCCAAGTTTCAGGGTCCCAATTTTTTCCTATCAAAGCCCTCACTTTGGCTTCCGACACTGCTCTAGATCTCACATTCAGCTGACGTTGTAAATCAGCCACTCACATAATGAGACTTTGAACCTGGTTCTCAGCAATATCGGCTCTTTTACTACAGGCAAGAAGGCTTTCCTTTGTAGCACATGCCGGTGTCTTCAAGTCCGTGAATCGGCACTTAAAGCGTGCTTCTGAGGCTCTGAGGCAATCCCTCTCCTTAATCACATAGTCCATTGTAAGGAGGACCAGCCAACCAGCTTCCTTATACTTGGCATCTTGACAAAACTGCTGGAATATATCAGACATATGTTCTCCCAGAGCCTCTCCTGGAATCAGCACCCCATACATCGGTGCTCCTATTTCAGTTATTAGCTTTGCTATTTCACACCATGGACTAATAGGATTGGCAGAATTATCCATGTCTTTAGGTGTAGAATTAGCATCACCAGTGCTATTAAGACTAATCAGATTGGAGAACCAATCAACGAGACCCATGTTTATGATTTTATTTCTCTAGAAGCACTCCTGGTACCACTTGTGTCCGGCAGGGTTCTCTTAGCGAAATAAAATTCAGGACACTAGTAATGCTTTTTTATATATTTATATATTGAGAAAGATATATAAGATAAAAATAGAATGTTAACTATAAAGCAATACAGATTGCTCGGTGCAACTCACTTGCGTGAGGCAACTAGAAGACTGGCAGTCCTTTGATTCTTGAGTGCCGCTGAATAGCCCTCTGTAGAGCAATCCAGGCTATCTGGTATATTGACTGGGACTCAAACTCTGGTCCCCTCTAGTGAAACGAAGACTTCTGCTACTGGAGATGGATTGACATAGTGCACACAACAATGAGCTCAAGCATAGGAACAATTGTGCAGGACTGGGCAGTGTTTCACTCTATTGTGCACAGGTCTCTGTGGTAGTTACATATCTGTTGCTAACTTGAGATTTAAGAGTGAAGGGGTTTGATTTATCCTGTCAATCGTGTCGCAGCTTGATGATCTCATTTGGAGACACCAAAGAGATAAATAGCTTGCTGGAAACAGGACTCTCACTCACTACCTGGGAGACATTCCTGTTGACAAGCCACATGGTGCTGTGCTGATGGCAGCCTGAGCTGAAGGAGCCATGTGGAGACCCATGCCAGCTCTAAGATACTTTCACCACCACTGGATTCACAAGGCTTTCTACCTAATGGTCTGTGATCTTCCTGAACTCAGCATCAATACATGTATTACTCATGTATTACTCATATTAGTCTGAAGAGGAATTTATAGACTTACACTGGACATATGGGCTAATATTGGATTTATGGACTGGGCTGGAATGTTTTCATAATGTACAATTAGTCTTTATAAAAAGCTCTTTCCTATACATATAAAAGTATCTATGATTTTGTTTCTCTAGTCTACCCAGACTAACACAATCTTTACTGGTTAGAATTGCCTCAGTGACACTTAACAATAACATGACTGAAATCTCAGGGCTTCTGGTCAGATGGAAAGTATTAATAACCACTCTTCTAGCAGCATGTAGACATTCTGCCTTATGTGAGACACTCACAGGGGCAAGTGCAACACTGGTCCCAGACAGAACCCCTACTGGATTCAGTTGAAGATGTTGCCTTCTTTGGTCTATTGGTATTGTTGTTAAGAGTCATTAAGATTGTTCAACTCAGACCAACTCCATATACAACAGAATATGTCCATTTCTGTGTCATCCTCATAACAGTTCCTATGTTTGAGTCCATTGTTGCAGTCATTGTGTCAATCGAGCTTCATTAGGGCCTTCTTTTTCACTGATCCTCTGTTTTATCAAGCATGATGGCCTTCAAAATTGATCTCTCCTCATAGCATATTCCAAGGATATGGGAAGAAATATTGCCAGCGTGCTTCTTAGGAGACTTGTAGATGAGCTCCTCTGACAGACCACAGCATATTCAACATTTTCCACCAACACCTTGACTCAAATCCATCAGCTGTCCTTTGGCCTTTCTTATTTACTATCCAGCATTCGCAAGTACCTAAGATTATTGAAAAATACCATGACTTGGGCCTCAAGGTGATATCTGTGTGTGTTTAACATGATAAAGAAGTTTTTTGCAGTAGAAATGTCCATCATTTGATTTCCCGACTTCTATTTCTTTTGGTTACATTATGATTAAAATCCGATTTATTTTACATTTCCTATAATGATGACTACTATTAATGCCATACCTAATCCTTCTAGACTTAGGTCAGAGAATTAGTGCTGGTACTTTCTGAAACCCCAGAGATAGGCCTAAAATAGGATTCTTTAGAATATTGCAATTTTAATGACGCTCAGGCTAATGGTTTAAAATAAATGCTCCAACATCACAAATTGTGCTGAAAATTAGAGGCCTGAAAAACTAAGAGCAAATAATCAACCAAAAATAGAAAGTATTTTCCATGCTCACCCCCCTATAGATAGGTTGTCTTTGAATAGGTGAGTTTTAAAAGTGGATGCCAAGGAGAAAAGACAAACACTTTAAAATTTTTATTTCCTCACAACAGAAAGAAACAAAATTAATGTCTGAAGCAGTCATCTAATATGGTGTCAATTTGATTTTTAAGAGTGTAGAGTGGAGTTTAGCCTGTCAATCTGGAGATAGCTTCTGTGTGGGAATGGCCTTCTCCTGAAAATTCTGGGAAATGTTGTAATTCTTTCTTAGAAACAGGAGACACAATCTCTCTCTGTTCTCTTCCTTGGAAATTTTCTACTAACAACACTCACTGCCTGAGAGACTCAACTGAGAAGGCTGGCTTCTTGCAAGACATCCCTAAGGAGAAGCCACATAGACCTACCCTTATGCTGTGAGAAACATGGACCTAGAAAAGCCACTCCTGCCAGGGCTGAGATGCATACAACAGCACTGAATCCAAAGACTTTCTATGCACTGGCTTGCGATTGTTCTGCATTTGGCATCATTGCATGTGTTTCATGAGTCTAAAGAGGACTTTGTACACTGGTATCAGATATATGGGCTAATATCTGACTTATGGACTTAATATGGCCTGGATTGGGATTTCTTCTTACTGTACAATTACCCTTTATACAGAACTCTCTTATATACATATGTGTGTTTATGAATTTGTTTCTCTAGTCTACCTGGACTAACACAATGTCAAAGACAGGCTGGATATCAATTAATATGAATGATGAAAATCCATTCTCATGTGATTGGCTCTTCTTATTTTTTTCCTGCTAACAATCTAGGACGATGTTGCCCATAGAGCTACATCACCAAGGATTGTGAGTGATCAACTTCAGGTGCTGCAAGCACACATCCTCCCACTCCCAGCACACACACGGTGTCTTCCTGGAACCTGGTTGGCTGATTCCCTCCTACAATGTACCATGGTATAGGACATGGTGGGACAATGACAGCTCTGCTGCAGATTTCTCTTCTATGTGGAAGACCTAGGTTCAACCCCCAGCCAGGGCACAGAATGCACCATTGCCACCACTGCCTACCAATGGAGGAATGTGTTATTATAATGTCAATCAGATTTCAATAAACCATACAGACTAAGAAAGCTTAAGAAGAAAAACCCGAGGGTCGACTTCAGAAAATCAGCCTTTGAAAGCTCTAAGGATCACAAAAGTCATCATAGGGCTAGCACAGGACTGGCGGACAGCATTTTGTTCATATGCAAGGTGTAACCATGAATCCAGACATATTTCATGGCTAAAAACAATAGGGCATGAGGGTCAGAGACTTTTCTCTAATTCCAGGAGTCAGTGTGTTAGTCTGGGTAGGCTAGAGGAACAAATTTCATAGACACGCATATAGATATAAGGAAAATGTTTACATACAAGAGGAACAGGACATTGAGCCCAGTCCAGTTCAAAGTCATAAGTCTGATATTGAGCCATATGCCCGAAATCAGTCTATAAAGTCTCCTTCTGACTTACAAAGTCACAGGTCAGCGGGTGCAGAATCCCGGTGCTGGCAGGGGTCTCCACATGGCTCCTCTCTTCCAGGGCTCAGGGTCCATCAACAACAGAAGCAACTCATCACTGGCAGAGGTCTCCATGTGACCGCCCCAGCTTCAGAGGTCTGGTTCCATCAGGGCAAAGCTGTGTGGTCTCTCTGCCAGCTCCTCCATCTTCTCGGAGGCTTCCATCTTGCCTTGTCCATGATTCATCGCCTCTGAGACTAACTCCCAACCACTGGGGAAGATAGCTTCTCATCTTCACGAGGGAAATATCACGAGATTTCCCAGAAGTCTCCGGAGAAAGCCATGCCCACATAGAGGCCTCACTGGCTACTCAATGGCTATCTCATAAAATTAACATAAGCACATGACTCCCACAGTCAGCTCAGGCTGGAGGACAGGGGCAGAGAGGGAAATCACCTAGCCAAAATGTCAAGTTCCCCAGTAATGATACAGAGAGGCCTAGTCCTGGCACCCATCCTCATGCTGCTACCCATTTGAGCTGTGAGCAAATTCAGCCTCATTTGTTTCCCCTTCTCTTCCAATAAAGCATGTCTCCATCTCACCAAGGAGTAGCGTTATCTAGAGGGAGTAATTGCAATGCGCCTCTTCTATACCAAAAAACACTCTTGTCATGGAGGAATGGAGTCGATGGAATAGATAATTATGGTGCAAGTGCAGGAAACTTTTGACCCAGTTAAATTTACTGTACAATGAAAGCTCTTGTTGTGACTTAGATTCTATTGAATGCCCCACAGATTATTTAGCACTTGCTATTATTGAAGCATGACATATTGCTTATGAAGCATAACACATATAGGAAAAACATGATAGTTGTACTTAGATTTTAAAAATGATAACAAAACTCACCTTGTCTTATCATGTACCTGGAGTTTGAAATAAATTTGGATTAAAATATTAAATGTAATGTTTTCTTATTAAAAAATTAAATACATAGAGCTGAACCCTGGTGGGGCAGTGGACCGCATTTGCAGGACTGCGGCCCACAGGGTGGACAGTTCAAATCCAGCAGTAGCTCTGGGCATCTTACTTCCACCAGGGCAGTGATGTGGGGGAAAAAAATTAAATATATAGGAAAAATATGAAATGGGATCACAGGCAATTTAAATATATGTATATATATAAAATCTCCACATTGCTTTTCTTCCCCCCTCCCACCCCCACCCCTCCATATTGCTTTTCATGTGTGAGGGCAAGACAACAGCTTTGACTCAGAGCTGAAACAGTCCAAGATACTTGGAGGAAGCAGCAACAGAACTGCAGTGAACAGCTTTGATGACATGATCCCTTCAGTCTGAGGGTGGTGTCCAGTCTCTGCTGGGATGGGAGGGTGGGAGGGGGTCTGACTGACTTCCTGCTTTCTGGCCAGACAGACTGCCTTCCTGAATTACTAGTTCTAGGAAGTGGTGGTGGCAGGGCAGAGGGAGCCAGGGGAAGGGTGGAGAAGTTACATGGGTCTCACTCACCACCACCCCACCCCAAGCCCGGCACAGTCCTCTTCCTAGCTGACAGGGTGCTTCCTCACTTCCCCTCTGACAGGGTGCGCACCTAATCTGCAACACAACCACAAGATGCTATCTGTGTCCCCAACGGCTCAGCAATCCACAGCTCTCTCGCTCAGACACAGAGCAGTTAGCATGTCCAGGAAACACAAGACAGGATGAAGCCCAGACTGGTCTGCGTGGTACTTGGAGAGGCTGGAGCCACAGCAGTGCACGTGGAGCATTTTGTGAGCTCTTCGTGAGGTGGCACTTTCTCTCCAGGTGGACATTGCCACTACTGGTGACCAATGGGCCTACATAGGTTGAGTGACTTGTCCAAGTGTAAGCACCCTGAGTGTGACCACTCTTCCTTTCAATACTCAGGACCCCAGACTATGGCTTTCACGGTGGGCCATGCTACCTCCTTATCCTTCTCCAACCTCAACCCACTGCTTTCACATGTCCTCTGTCTCATAGACTCACTATAGGGCAGGGAGAAGCCCCTCCCTAGGGCTTCCAAAGCTGTAATGTTTACTCATCTTTGTCCCACAGATTGGCTTATGGGTTCAAACTTCCAACCTTTCAGTTAGACAGTTAATGTTTAACCTGTGTCACCTGAACTTCTTCCTTCTCCCACACATCACTTGACACTACTAACTGGGAGGGCTGAGCCCTGGTGGCCTAAGTGGTTGAGTGTGGGACTGCAGCCCGCGGGCTTGGTGGTTCAAATCCAGCGGCAGCTCTCAGGAGCGGCACTGGGTAGTGCCCACGACCACCAGAGGCTGTGATGTCCACAAAAAAACAAAACAAAACAAAACAAAAACAAAAGACACTACTAACTTGGGAAGATGCTGCTCCCAAGAAGAAGATTCAGAACAGGAGCCTGGCACCATGCAGCACCTCACAGCCTGGGCCTATCTGTTAAGTCTGCAGTGCCCATTGGTGCCAGAGACTGGTGGGTGAGAAAGTCTTCCCATGACAAGAGTGCTGTGTTCGCAAGCCCACTCTGCGACATAGCTAAAGTCATGATTTTCTCCAACTCAACCAGAAATGCGGTATTTTCACTCATCTGGTTCTGGAGTCAGGAAAAGGAAATGGTATTACTTCTTGGGTCCCTTGGAGCTCCACCAATAGACAATTGGGTGATATAAGTGGTTTGCTTTTAATTACTAACTGAAAGGTTTGTAGTTTGAACTGATCCAGCCTCAGAGCTGAAGAAACACCCAGACATCTGCCTCAATAAAGATTATAGCCAAGGACACCGTACAGAGTGGGTCTTTTCTGCAGTATGTGGGGCACTACAAGTTAGAGTAGACGCAATGACAACACATTTTGACTCTTTAGAACGATTGCTTTGTGGACTGGTCTCCACTGGCATTACATGTCCAAAATCTGAACATCTTCTTTTTTAAGGAGCATACTGGCTGTGCTTCTTCCAAGACATATTTCCTTGTTCTACTGGCAGTCCATAGTACTTTCAATATTCTCCACCATTACTGCCCTTCAAATGCATCCATTCTTCTCTGGTCTCCCTTCTTAGTTGTTCAGTTTTCTCAAGGGTGGAGATAGGGACTGTGCAAACGAAACACTGAAGAGCCAGAAGAGATCTTAGACTTTGAGTGATTCAATAGAAATATAATACAAACCACACCTGTGGTTTTCAATATTCTACCTGCCACATAATAAAATGTAAAAAGAAACAGGTATAATTGATCTAATTATTATTTAATAATATATCAAGAAAGATTATCATTTAAATATGTGCCCCAAAGCCACATATGGCTAGTGACAACTTTGGAGGTTCACCACCTGACCTCTTTTCCCTGGGGGATCTACTTCCCCTGACAACATGGAAGCTTGAAGACCTCAAGAGCTGAGGAGGCCACACCACATCCCAAAGCACTCTGTTTAGGTGATGATCCTCTCTCTCTAGTTTCTGGAAACATCCTCACATCAAACTGAAATCTGCCTAGATCTTCATTTACTTTCCTCCAATCTTCCAATATTTGCAGACAAGAGTGCACCCTCTGCCCTCCTCAGGGTCTGGATCTTTCCAGGGTGCAATGCCCTGATACTTAAGCTGCCATGTGACTCAGTTTTGGGGCTCCTCATAGGCTCATCCTCCATGGGACACCAAATTCCCACTTGACATGCTTCCTTCTGACAGAATTATGCCAGAGCAGAATACATGGCCCACAGAGGGGCCTTGGTTGTTTGGTATTGTTATTGTTGAGAATTTGCCACACAGCAATTTCTACAGGTACAATTCAGTGCCAGGGATTAGATTCTCCAATTGATACAACCATTCCCACTCCCACCCCCTTTCTGAGTTGTTCCTTCCCCATTAACATAAACTTGTTGTGCACTAAGGTTCTAGTTTAATATTTCAAGTTACTGTTATCAACTTGATCCCATATACATAAATGTTAGGGGATTTTCCTGGTTTAATTATTAAAGATTATCTAGAGCAATACTTTCAAATCCACCAAACCTTCATAGCTTCAAGAAGTCTGAGCTCCACTAGAATTTGAAAAGCTATTTCCCCCCTTTTGATCAAAATTCTTCTATAAAACTTTTGATCAAAATGTTCAGTATTAATAGCCAAGCACCATCCACTTCCTCATTTTTTATGACAAAAGGGACAGTGTTCATGGAGGCATTTAACAACACAGTTCGGGGCTGAGCCCCAGTGGTGTAGTGGTTGTGTGTGGGACTGCCGTCCACAGGGTTGGTGGTTCAATTCCAGCAGCAGCTCTCCAGGAACAAGGCTGGGATTCCTACTCCCACCAGGGCAGTGATGGCCCCCAAAACAAAACAAAACAAAACGAAAAACAATGCAGTTCATTCTCTCCCAATTCCCAACTCTTCTTCTGCCTCTGTTAGCCCTGAACCAATTGTCATGCCTTGGATGACCACTTGAAAACTCTGAAGACCACAGGCACTACACAATGAAGGAGGAGTGTGAAAGTTAGGTTGTACATCAACTTGAGAACCAGAATTCTACCACGATATGATCTAACATAGGGTGATCAACTCTATGGAGGGAAGTTCTGTCAAGCAGCCAGGCAGTTGTGGGGAGAATAGCCAAAATAAAAATCAAACTCACTGCCATCAAGTAGACTCCAACTCACAAACACTCTATAGGAAAGGGTAGAACTGCCCCTTGTGGGTTTCGGCAACTGGAATGCTTTACTGGAATAGAAAGCTTTTTTTTCCCCCTGTACAGGATAATTATTTATATAATGGGCTAAATATTTTTATGAGCAATGTCTTATTCAACAATGTCATTCTTATTCATTCAATGTCATTTATATATATGTATAAAATCATGTTACTGGAAGCTCATACAACTCTTACCACAATCCATACATCCATCCACTGTATGTCAAGCACATTTGTACATTTGTTGCCAACATCATTCTCAAAACATTTGCTTTCTACTTAAGCCCTTGGTATTAACTCTTCTAGAAATTATTTTTTTCTCCCATGAAGCAGATGCAGTGGCTAGCAGCCTAACATGCAACCATTACACCATCTGGTCACCACCTTCAGATGATTGAGGGAGGGGGCAGAATTTCACCCAGGGTGTGGTCTAATTTTAATATAAATTGTCAGTGTATGGAAGCTAGCTCACTTCTAC
>PVJH01049823.1:0-10580 GCA_004026705.1 Nesogale talazaci | reverse complement strand
AGAGAGAGAGAGAGAGACCTGCAGACATTTGCTTCTTTGAACATGTTTTAAAAACGTTTTACTAGACTGATGTTGCACAGTTTATCGCCCAAGCACATTGTAATGGTAATGGTGTCTTTAAGCTTTACGAGAGCAGCACTTTTCACCGTTCTGTTTGTTGTATCACCAATTCCTGGGATGGTGTGTGGTTCACTAGTTTGTGGGCTTACCTGTATAAACCAGTGATTTACAAGAACTTGGTGAAGTTTGGACTAAGTGATTCTTTAGACCCCTACTACTATAAAATGCTCAGGTTTCCCCTAGAGGGAAAAGGGAGCAGAGGAAAGAGTCAACCAAGGGTGTGAGATGATTAGGGAGAGCTGGGTGGGCACAGGGCCACTGTTTTATTTGTTTGTTTCCATAGTGTCTGAGCAATAGTACTGCTTAAATGAAGCAGCCTGTTGATCAATGTCCAATAACTAAAGAAACTTTTTGATGTTTCTTGTCTTTCTATTCTTTCGTCATTATTTTTACTCCCTAGGAACCCGCCAGATATTATACCCTGCAAATATACAGCCGATATGAAAGAAAATTAAAAAGCTATTGAGAAAGTGGAACTTTGGCTGGGAAAAAGTGGAGCACAGAGCTCCAATCTCTTTTTCATTGATTCACAGTTCGTGAAGCTGTTAATTCGGTGCTGTTTGATCACTAGTGGGGTTTTGATTACGCTCTGTCTTGCCTCTCTCCTGAGAATTCCACCCAGTGCCTGGCTCTATTGTTTCAGTCCGCCTTGAGCGTTCTTGTCCTGAACTGTGCCTAAAAATAGGAATGCGACACATGTCACAGTGGTTCTGTGTGTCAGCCGAAGCAGGGATAAATGCATCCACGGTTTTGGAGAAAATGAAATCCCAGCATCTAGTTTGCACACATTTAGCCCTAGGGAATATTGGCACCTGCCATTCGAAGTAAGGTCCCTAAAACCTGACGGCTGGACCGAAAAGGGGATAACAAGGAACAACCAAAGAACAAAACAGAAAGCGCAGGGTGGGGGTGGGGGCCTGTGCAGGAGGCAGTGCAAGTGCCACCTGAAGATCCGTGCGCATTGATGTGCAGGAACACATTGCAGGATGTGTGACTCCCCCCTGCAACATCTGACCTGCATTCCTCTGCATCTCTCTCCTCTCTGGCCCCACTCTGTACCGTAACAGAAGGCTTATTTACGGCTCTACTCGACGGTGTGCTGAGGGTTGACAGGGACTGGCCATATGTAGAGCTTTTCTGTACCCGTTGTTAAACTAGTCTTGATGAAAGACAATTCTAATGAGCCATTCCCATTCTAAAAAAAGCTCTTGTGACAAATGCTAGTTAAAATTGTGACAAATACTGGAGGTGGAAAAATCTGTCTCTTCTGAAGAGAGAGATGCTTCCTTTTCTTATTAAAACTTAAAATCACACCACCGGAGAGCAGTGATGCCCAAAAAAAACCAAACAAACTTAAAATCAGAAAAGGCATAAACAAACCAGCCTCTAATGGTGTAGTTGTGTGTAGAACAGTGTCCATGACCGCAGGAGAAACTTTTCTAAAGGCTCTGGTTGACACACAGACTTGGGGAGCCTTGTGACTTACAATGGTAATTCTTTCAGTGAAATTTCTTGGAGGCCAGGTGGTTTCCTTACGTAAGGGCAGTTTGGCCTCAAATTCTAATTCAAATATCAAATATACTGCCCCCATTCTCGCAGGCATGAGTAATAACTTAGAAATCCACAGATTTTATTATACTCGAAACAGTTCTGAAAGTGGGGGGAGGAGTCTCAGACAGATTCTAAACTCATCTCAGGCTACTGTTCAGAAACAACGCCCCAAGGAATGCAAAATCTGGGACAAATTATTTTGTTTTATTCTCTTCTCTTTCCCCACACCGTTTTCATGCAAGTAAAATCAGACTTAGATTATCCCTATGAAAGGTGAGCATAGCTGGCTACCAGGAAGGGGGAAGATTTGCCCGTGGAGGCATGCCCGCTCTGTGAGATAGTAAGGAGGAGAGGGACGAACCTGCACGTAACTTTACATTTTGCCGTGAGCTGCCTGGTAGGGGTGTTAGCCATGGCCCTTTCTGTTATAACTGCCCAGTAACTGAGCCGCCGCCTTCTTCCAGGCATGCCTTATCCGCTACTGCCTTTTCAGCAGCAAAGCAGAAGGGGAGTTTAGACTTTCTAACTTTGCTTAGAACGTCTTTCCTGCCTCACTTCTTTGGGCCCTCAAACCTAAAGCTCGTAACCCCAGCAAAGAAGTCTGTGAAATCAGCAGGGCCCCACAGGTCTTTAAAACAGCCCAACTGAGATTGATGTACTCCAAAATTTACTCATTTTGGGGGATGAGTGGTTTTAAGGACGTGTGGAGAACTGTCCAACCGTTACCATAATCTGCTTGTAGAACATTTTTATCACTAAAAATTCCTTGTATCCATTTACATACAGCTAGTCCCCACTTCTACCCACAATCTCAAACACTTTTTTTTTCCTTAGAAGTTTCATATAAGTTGGACCATATATTGTGTCTTTTTTTGTTTCATTTCTTTCTTTTAGCATAATGCTTTTGGGAACCATTCGGGTTGTAATACATATCAATAATTTGTTCCCATTTGCTATAATATTCCAATATTTTATATACCGTGTTGTATTTTCTGGTTTATAGACACTGGTTTGTTTCCCATTTTAGTTTTGAATAATGAATGCATCAGTGAACATTAACATAGTAATTCTTTGGACATGTGTTCTCATTTCACTTGGATAGATACCTGGGTTATTTGGTAAATCTATGTGGGACAGTTTAAGAGACTGTCAAAATTCAGAAGTAAATCCTAAATTAAGGCCAGCTGATTTTTAAAAGGATGTTAAGGCCATTCACTGGAAAAGGATAATCTTTTCAATAATAGGTGCTGAGATGGTGGGATAGCTATATCCAGAAGAGTAATATTGGATTGCTACCTAATTTTACATAAAACCGGGGTGTGCATCTTTATGTAAGAAGAAAAACTATAAAGTTCTTAGAATCAAACATAATGTAAATCTTTGTAATCTTGAATTAGGGAATAGCGTCTTACACATGACACTAAAAGTAGCAAGATAAAAATAGATTAGATTTCATTAAAATGTAAAATTTTTTTGCTTCAAAGGCACCACCAAGATTATGAATCTTACAACTCAAAAATCAGAAAAGAGGCAATTAAAAATTGAGTAAAGGATTTGAATAGATATTTCTTCAAAGAAGTCCTATAAATGACTGATAAATATAAGATGCTCAATATCATTAGCTGTTTAGAGAAGTGTTAATCAAAATCACAATAAGATAGCACTTTATGTCCCATCGAGGATGATTAAAATAAAACAGGACTGATTTTTTAACAGGTGTCAGGGATGAAGTGGACAAATTGTGGTACAGCCATTGTGAGAAACCATTTGGCAATTCCACAAAAATATTAAACAGAGTTTCCATATGACCTGGCACCTTCACTCCTAAGCATAGATCTAAGAAAATGAAAACATGGCCACACTAATGTGGATAGCAGGATTATTCATAATAGTCAAAAAGTGGAACTAGCTTGTGTCCAGCTTTATTAGTCTATATATCTTACAACCCTATGTTGACTACTGTCATTTTATAATACATTTTAAAGCTTTGATGTATGACCCCACTACTTTGTTCTTGTTCCAGATGGTTTTGATTCTGGGCTGAGCCCTGGTGGCGTAGTAGTTGTGTGCGGGACTGCGGCCCACAGGGTTGGCGGTTCAAATCCAGCAGCAGCTCTCCGGGAGCAAGGCTGGGCTTCCTACTCCCATCCGGGCAGCGATGCCCCCCCACACACACACAACAAAAATCAAGACAAGATGGTTTTGATTGTTGGGAGTCTCATGTAGGTCATAGCTTTGAAGATTTGGGAAGATATTTTTACCTCTAATAACTTATGACTAAATAAGGAATGAATGTATATGTTGTACTAGATACAATGGTCTATAGAAACTTAACTCTGGTGGTGAAAAACAGAGGTACCTTATAAGCCTTGTTTCATGTTTCTATTTTAAGTGTTTCCTCCTGAATTCCTTGAAGAGAAAATAGACTACCAGGACTATATGAACAGTCAAAACTGGCCAGAAGATACCAGCTTCTGCTACCAGCCCGAGCAAGTTATGAATCCTACCCAGACTGGTAAGTCCAGTCCTTGAGTTTGACCCTCGAATGTGATGTATGACTGAAACATGAAAAAGTCACAACAGGCCTCAGATAAAACTGTTATACCTAAATGTAGCTCACAAAGCACGCCCGGTCCTTCCTTTCCTCCACTTACTCTCCAACCTCAGGTGTGTCGTACCCTTTCCGTCCTTCTTTGAACCTTAGATAAATGATCTGAAACTTTTGTATACTGCAGGCATAGTGGTTAATAGTACCTTAGAACTTTAGTTCTTTTAGAAGGAACTATTACAGGAATAATACCACCAGAGACTGCTATCTCGTTTCAGACACTTGTTACCTGTGTTCCTTTCCTGCCTATATGGCATATCTTATTCTCCTTGTCTGACAGAAACTGAAAACTAAACCATACACCCAAGGCTGTTTAGAGTTTCTAAATTCCAGAACTGGAATTGGAATTTAGATAGCATTTTATTCTAGATCTTGATTTTTTTTCCTACCACCTATCAAGGAAGGAAATATATACTGTAATTTCAGGAATTAATAACCAAGTAGAGGTCTGGTGGGCATATAAAAATCAGGAAGACTCAACTCACTTTTTTTAAGACAAATTTCCTAAACTATTAAACATAACCCTACCATTTGATTCAATTATTCTCCTCCTAAGTATTTTCCAAGAGAAATGTAAACCTGCCTGTGCACGAAGATTGGCACTCGATTTGCATAACTGGAATGGCACAAACAGGCATCGTTTGGTGAGCGGGGAAGAAAAGAGTAGTGCCACCCTACAGTGGAGTGCCGTTGTCCGGAGCCGCCGGGCTGGTCCCAACTCCAGCACCCCTCTGGAGCCCATTGTGGTAACAACAACACAAAAAGAGCTACTGATAAATACATTCACGTGCATAAATTTCAGAATCATGTTGTGTGACACACACACACACACACGGTATAGACTCTCAGTTTTCTATAGAAGTCAAACTGATAGGTGGAAACAAAAAATGCCTGTGCCTCCTAGATACCACTGCCACGTCCTCTGGAGAGTGTCCCATTGAAAGGCCTCGTATAGAATGGGAGAAGCGCGTGGGGCAGAACCCAGGATCACAAAAGAGACGAAGCTCATTGGTCTGCTAGAGACTGATGCAATCCCCAACCTGTGGCCCTGAGTCACCCTCCAGGTCTGGAGTGGAGCTCACCACTGTGGCAAAATAATCAGCCATTACCCCAGGGGTGAGTGTTCGGCAAGGATGAAGAGTGGCAGCAAGAAACGCCAGGAGAAGGTGGCATCGGTACGAGGTGGTACATTGAGGCTCTTGAAATGGACGAGCTGAAACCACGCGTAACTTAGTGAGCGTAAAGCTGGTGGTCTGCTCTCTGTAAACCTTCACCTCTTCGCGGCCATCGAGTGGATTCTGACTCGCGGTGACCCTGTGGGGCCCGGCAAAGCTGCCCCTGTGGGCTTTCAAAACTAAATGTTCACACGAGAAGGAAAGTCCGTAAAGACTCTTGTAAATAAAGGCTGTTGTAAATAGGCAACGGTCTTGCCTTTCTCCTACAGAGCTGCTTGTGGTTTCAAACCGCTGGCCTTGCAGTTAGCAGCTCAATTCATGACCACTGCCCCACCAAGACTCCTAAACCTTTACCTAATTCACAATATAAAGGGTTTTTTTTGTGTTTTTTTGTAAGACCATTTTATTGTGGGCTCTTACAGCTCTTACAGTAGGCCAAACATCAATTGTATCAAGCGTATTTTTACATATGTTGCCATCATTATTTTCTAAATATCTACTTTCTTTGGAGGGGGGGTGCATCACTGCCCTTTGGTGAGAGTAGGAGGCCCAGCCTTGCTCCTGGAGAACTGCTGCTGGATATGAACCACCAGCCCAGTGGGCCACAGTTTCACATACAACCACTACGCCACCGGGGCTCAGCCCTTAAACATTTACCTTTTATTTGAGGCTTTGGTATCAGTTCCTCTTTTTTCCTTCCCTCACCCCTCCCACCCTCATGACCCCTTGATAAATTATAAATTATGGTTATTTTCATATCTTATACCTACTGTTGCCTTCACCCATGTTTCTGTTTTTCATCCCCCTGGTGGTGGTGGTGGTGGGGGGGGCTATGCAGTTCCCCCTTGCTCCCATCCTCTCCCCACCTTCCCCCTACCCTCCTGGTATCACTACTCCCATTTCTGTTCCTGAGGGGCTTAGCAGACCTGAATTCTGTGTGTCCTTGTGCACATGCTCTAATCTGGTCCGCAGTGAAAGGCAGGACTGAGGTCATGACAGTGGGGGTTGAGGAAGCCTCAGGAAGCAGAGGAATAGTGTGTGTTTCATCGGTGCTATACCACACCCTGGTTGACTCATCCCTTTCTTATGACCCTTCTGCGAGGGAACGTCCCATTGTCTGGAGATAGACAAAAAAGACAGCAAAACACCTACTCAGCACCTCCCAGCAATTAAAGAATTTTGTTCTACAAGGGGGGTACCCCCATCCAAAAAAAAACCCAGAACCCCCCTAAAAATGATGTATTTAAAATTTGTTTACAAAACAACCCCATCACCTTCAAAGTACTCTGCATTACAATTATTTTGTTGTTGTTGTTGTTTTTGTGGGCCTCACTGCTCTCCGGTGGTGGGAGTAGGAGGCCCAGCCCCACTGCTGGAATTGAACCTCCGTCCCAGTGGGCCGCAGTCCCGCGCACAAACACTACGCCACCGGGGCTCGGCCCATGCATTACAATTAATACATTTGTCACCTCTGCAATTCCATTCTTGTTTCTCAAACTCAGGTGTTTGGATGGCTGATAGCACCTCCCTTGTTATTTTCTTCGCCTCTTCTATGTTGTCAAATCACTGTCCTTTCACTACCCTTTTCATTTGCAGAGACAAAAGGAAATCGCACAGAGTAAGGTCAGGGGAGGAAAGGTGGGTGGGGCGAGAGAGTCATCCTGTTTTTTGCCCCAAACTGGCACACCAAGATGGCAGTGTGAGCAGGTGCTTGTAGTGGTGGCAAAACCAGTCCCCTCTCTGCTGCAAATCAGGCCTTTTTTGTCACACACTGTTATGCAATCTTTTTAGAACCTCTCAATCGGTGGTTCTCAACCTGTCAGACTCGACCCCTTTGGGGGTTAAAGAACATGTTCCAGGGGTCGCCTGCTTCTTAACAGTAGAAAAATTACAGTTATGAAGAAGCAGCGAAAATAATTTTTTGGTGGGGGGGACGGATCACCAAAACATGAGGGACTGTGTTAAAGGGTCACGGCCTTAGGAAGGTTAAGCACTGTTCTAGAGACTCCGTGTTTTTGTTGATTTCTGCTTTAGTCACCCTCTGGCTGGTAGAGAGATCTATCTCGGAGTGGAATTGTCGGGTCGTATGTTGACGCTTATGTTTCATCATTTGAGGAATTGCCACGTTGTTTTCCAAAATGGGTGCACCCTTTCACATTCCAGTCAGCAATGTAGAGGTACTTCATTTCTCCATACACCCCTTCTAACACTTGTTCTGACTCTTTGATTCTAGTCGTCCTAATGAGTGTGAATTATTACCTCTATAGCTTGATTCTAATGTTGTTTATCTCTCCATGGCTATGTTGACCATGGGTATTTTCATTGGAGAACTATCTATTCAGATCTTTTACCTAGTTTTCAATTTCATTATTTGTTTATTAAGCTGTAGGCATTCCATAGATGTATGGATATTATCAGATGTATGATTTGAAAATGTGGGTATTATCTCCTATTCTGTGTGTTGTCTTTCCTTTTATTGACTGTGTCTTTTGAAGCTTAAAAAGTTTAAGTTTTGATAAAACTCAATTTTATCATTTGGGGGGGGCATCACTGCGCTCTGGTGGTGGGAGTAGGAGGCCCATCCTTTTGCTCCTGTGGAGCCGCTGCTGGAATTGAACCTCCATCCCAGTGGGCCGCAGTCCCGCGTACAACCACTACGCCACCGGGGCTCAGCCCTCAGCTTTACCATTTTTCTCTCTCTTGTTGCTCTTTCGGTTTCCTAGCTAGTAATTCAGTGAGAAATCTGAAGTTAAGAGAATTTATCCCTGTTTTCTTCAAAAAGTCTTGCTTTTAAATTTAAACATTTAAATCTTTAACCATTTTCAATTTATTTATTTATTTATTTGTTTTGTTTTGTTTTGGTTTGGTTTGGTTTTTTTGGGGCATCACTGCTCTCCGGTGGTGGGAGTAGGAGGCCCAGCCCCACTGCTGGAATTGAACCTCCGTCCCAGTGGGCCGCAGTCCTGTGCACAACCACTACGCCACCGGGGCTCAGCCCCCATTTTCAATTTATTTTTATATAGTTTTATATATATCAAGTGTGAGCTGGAAGGATTCACGTGTTCTACGTGTTGCTATGTAGTTTTATCAAGCCTATTTATTGAAAATCCTATTCTTTTCCGTTTGAATGGTCTTGGCCTCTTTGTTGCAAACCAGTTGGCCACGTTGCTCGTTGTTAGATGACGTAGCTCAGTGGGCTCTGATTCTCAGTGGCCCTGTGTCCAATGGAAGGACACACCACCCCATCTGCTCCAAACTCACAGTTGTTCTGTTTGAATCCATTGTTGCAGCCACAAGGCAGTCCAATTTGTGTAGGGCTGGGTTAGGCCTGGTTGGCGAGTAAAGCAAATCCAGCGTCGCCGCTCATATGCATGCAAGAGGGAGCTCTATATCAAGAAGCCATTATATACCCATCAAACTTCCCCGTCCAGATCACATCCCTACGTCCAAATACGAGTCTGTCATCCCCTCTTCAGACTCGCACTGCCTCACAGAGTGCTCGTAGGTCCCAGGCTGGTGGGACCTTATATTTATTTATGATATAAATAGATCATATTCATATATGATCATGGCAATCCGACAGGAAAAATCATTTTCCTTTTCCATCCTGACATGAATACTTTTTATTTCTTTCCCTTGTTTAATTGCTTTGGTTGGAATATCCAAGGGGGGTGGGCACATCACAGGGCTCAAGCAGGCATCAGTGTGGCTCAGAAGGTGAATGGCAGAGAGAGAGAGAGAGAGAGAGAGAGAGAGAGAGAGAGAGAGAGAGAGAGAGGCGGGCGGGCCCCAGGACCCTCCTTATGAGAAGGCCACACCTTCAGGGAGGTGCCATCAGGCAGTGACCCAACTGACAGGCCAGACTCTACCCCTGCACTTCAATATAGCCCGTTGACATGTATATTGCATTTTTCCCTGCTGCCACTCTACCAAACATGATGTCCCCTTCCGGGGACCAATCTCTCCTGACACATGTCCAAAATATCCGAGGCAAATCCTTGCCATCCTGCTGCTGCTTCTTTTATTTTCTTCCAAGATGTAAAGTACTTCTTTTGGGAAGTACTTTTGAGAATTCTTTTGAGAGTACTCTGTTCTTTCAATATTCTCCACCATATTTAAAATATATGAACTTTTCTTTGGTCTACCTTATTCAGTGTTCAACTTTCACACGCTTATGAAGTGACTGAAAATGCCATGGCTTGAGTCAGGTGCACCTTAGTCCTCAAAGTCACCTCTGTTCTTTTCAATATGTAAAGAGATTTACCCAAATCACCGGGTCATTTGAGGGGTATTGTCATCTTAACAATATTAAGTCTGATAGTCTATGAACATGGGGTTTTTTATTATTACTTATCTAGATCTTTAATTTCTTTTAACAATGTTTTTATTTTTTAAACTATAAGCTTTGTACTTTAAATTTGTTCCTTATTGATATGTTATGCTATTTGAAATGCATTTTGGTTGTTCATTGCAAATATAAGATAGAATTGATTACCAGCCTTAAATTATGCAACCTTGCTGAGCTTGTTTATTAGTGCTAGTGGCTTTTTGTTGATTCTTTAGGGCTATACATTTATATATGATCATGGTAATCTGATAGGAAAGATCATTTTGTTTCTTCATCCTGACATGAATACTTTTTCTTGTTTTTTGTGGGCATCACTGCGCTGGTGGGAGTAGAAGTCCCAGCCTTCCTCTTAGAGAGCTGCTGCTGGATTTGAACCGCCAACCCTGTGGGCCACAGTCCCGCACACAACCACTGTGCCACTGGGGCTCAGCCCAACATGAATTTCTTTCCCTTGCTTAATTGCTTTGATTTGAATATCCCCTATAATGTTGAATAGATGAACAGAGTGCACATTTTTTCCCTGACCTTAGGTGTGGGAAATATCAAGATTTTTACCATTAAGTAGCTTAATAACTGTGTGTTTTCAGTAGATGCCCTATATTAGGTTAAGGAAGTTCTATTTTG
This sequence comes from Nesogale talazaci, assembly GCA_004026705.1. NCBI lineage: Eukaryota > Metazoa > Chordata > Mammalia > Afrosoricida > Tenrecidae > Nesogale > Nesogale talazaci. Next base: position 154 of record PVJH01049823.1, on the reverse strand, counting down.
TTCTTAGTTTGTTGAATGTCTTTGACTTGAAAGAATGTGTAAGGAGCAGGTGTGTAAAATGTGTGCCTCATTTTGACTTTCAAGAGTTGGCAATTTGATAAAGAAATCGGGAGCAGTCTAGAAGGCTAGAGATATAAATTTGGGCGTTACTAAC
>PVJH01049822.1:0-10128 GCA_004026705.1 Nesogale talazaci | reverse complement strand
CACCTGCCTCCTTCCTCCCCAGGCTGACAAGTCCCACCTCCCACCCCCCAGTGTCCTCTCTGACCCCAGCTTTGCAAGGCTGCCTGGAAGGCCTGCTGGAGGGTCCTTCTTCTCCCTTCCCACCCCCTATCCCTCTCAGAAGACCAACTCCTGCATACCAGAGGAGGGCTCCCCTGTGACCATCACCCTGCCAAACCAATGCTTTCCATTTTCTTATCATGTCCCCACCCCAAATCTTCAGAGTGTCATCGAAACCGGACTTAAAGGACCCTCCCGATGGCCGTGTGCTTGTCTATGTTTCTGTCTCAGTGGACACTGTAGATGATGGTCAGCTCTGTCCAGGGTCCTCCGAGTACCCATCTCCGCAGCAGGGTGCGGGTCGAGAGACCTCTGGGAAGGAGCGATGGACACTGGGGGTAAAGCCAGGGATTGTCTCTCAGATTCTCACTCATGGTGACCTAGAAATGTGCTCTGGCAGTCTCCAATGGCCTCTTCCTGCCCCACCCCCCGAAACAGACCACCAGGCTTTTCTTCCAAGATGTCTGTCAGTCAGCAACCTGTGTGTACCACTGGGCACTCCTGACGCATAGCTGGTGCTGGGACGGCAGTCAAATGGATTCTGACAGCCGGTGGTGACACAAGACACGGGATGGAGCTGAACAGCCTTCCCTCCACCCCGGGGTGGGGGTCGGTCACTATTGCTGGGAGCTCTAGTGTTGGAAGAATTTTCTCTGGTTTCCCTGATACAGTCTCTGTACACCGAGAATCCTCCAACTCTGTATTTGAGTGTGATTTAATCACTAAACGCCTTTTTGTTTTGTTTCGTGTTTTAAAAAGTTCTCTGTGTGCTCACAGTCAAATCCGAGACAGGGATAGCCTAGTGGGCCGTAGTTGCAAACGCACCTGTGTGCTCAGTGGTTCACAGCCCCGCCCACACTCTCATTCTGACCCCAGAGTGCCAGGAGGGTGGGCACGGTGGTCTTGTCAGTCTCGGGTGTCTTCCCTTGCCAGAGTTCGTGAGAGCAGAGCATGCTGGTACTGCTTTCCTCTCAGCAGGGGTTCTGTTGCCCCATTGGCCAGTTCGGGGACACTCAAGGAGGGCAGGAACCGAGAGGCTCCTTAAGAAGCTCAGCCCAGCTGCCCCTGCCCACGTGACCTTGGAGATCCACTGAAGGGCATCTACAGCAGCAGGAAGGAGGCGATTGCATGGCACACCTTACTGCCTTTCCCACCCATTCGACCCCGGGTACAGAGAGGGAAGCGCTGCCCGGCCCCACTCGGCCTCACCGCTGTTCTCAGGCTGGGCCCCTGCCCGGCAGCCCAGCTCCCGCAGGACGCTCCTCTGGCACGATGTCCCTTTTTACCAGGGCATGGTCGGCCCTGACCATGTCCTGGGGGCATTGTGGTTACGCGTGGGCACGAACTGCAAGGGCAGCTATCTAGAAGCCACTGGCCACTCCACGAGAGTTGGAGGCAGCTATCTTCTCCCCTCCCAAACTCTCGGCGTGGAAACCCTGTCCCCAGAGCCACTGGGTGGCCCAGGCGACGGTGGAGTTTGAGTTTTGTCTTTTGTGGGGGGTGTCAGTTCCTGGCTTTGGGAAGGCTCTCACGGGCTTGATTTTTTTTTTTTTTTTTTGCACACTTGGAGTGGGAGACATTTGAGACTTCAGTGAGGAACACCCCTCCCCCTGGGGAATTTACTTTCCTTGAAGCGGCATTCTGCCGTTGTTCTAGAGAGGACTGCAGGAGAATGGAGGCGTCAGATCCGTGGTGTGGGCCAGTCACACTGACTCTGCAGTGGACGGCCAGGAGACATGCGCCTCAGCGGTCACACTCCTGAGGAGGGAGGATGGTGAGATTTGGCACCGTTATTTTGGTGGTCACCCGTTGGGCTGTGACTCTCAAGGGTCAGCAGTTCGAAACCACAGCGGCTCGGTGGGAGAAAGACAGGGTTTTCTACTCCCATAATCAGCTACAGTTCCAGAAACCCATAGGCATCACTAGGCATGAGTTCGACCAGATGGCAGTGAGGAATGACAAAGTGCCATATTTTTCAGACCATCAGGCGTACTTCCCCCCCTCCCCAAAGTTGGGGGGAAATGAGGATACATCTTATGGTCTGAAGGTGTGGTACCCCAGAATATTTTAGTATACTGGTATTTTTGGGACCTGAATTTTTTTTCTTGCTTTCCTGCTCTAAAAACTGGGTGCAGCGTATGGTCAGGTGCGTCTATGGTCTGAAAAATATGGCATGTGACTCCCTAAGCTATGTCCGTCTCCTCTATTGCAGTGGTTCTCAGCCTTTCTAATGCCATGACCCTTAATACAGTGCCTTGTGTGGTGTGGCCCCCAGCCATAAAATTATTACCTTGGCGAACCACTTGTTAAATGATTTGAATCCCACCACTGTCTTGGCCCCAACCCCACACACTCTTTCCAGCTTTTCCACCTCCTGAAAGAACGGGAGGTGCCCAGAGTCTGGCCCCGGTCCCAGCCCCCAAAGCATCACCATCCAGAAGGCTGAGACCTGTGGTCTGCATGTGGAAATCTGGGCTGTTTTGTTCACATTGGACCTGAGGGGGACTTCCCTCGAGCGTATCTGTCCGGCTTAGGTCACTGCCCTCTAAAGAACATCAAGTTGTCGAGGGGAAAGTAAGCCCCAAAGTTCCTGTCCTCAACCCCTGCCTTGCACATCCACAGGGGAGTCCTTCCTCCTTGCCTTTGTGTAGATGCCGACAGGCCCCGCTCTCCTGAGGGAAACAGACCACTGTCCCCACTGCTAGGACTCAGTGTAGGCAATAGAGCAGGGGTTCTCAACCTGTGGGTCTCGACTCCTTTGGGGGTCGAACGACCCTTTCACAGGGGTCACCTAAGACCATCGGAAAGCACCTATTTCTGATGGTCTTAGGAACTATTTGTCTCCAGGAGGGTCCGCCCACATGTAGATACGTCCACAAACAAGCACCGGATGTGAAGACTGTTAGCCCCACGACACCATGCTTCAAGTCAAAACTTCATTGATTTGTAATTAGAAATAAACGCTTCACCGTATAGAATGGCATATTGTTTTGTGATGAACCACTATGCTCTCACGATGTTCCATTGGTAACAATGAAAATACATCCTGCATATCAGATATGTCCAAGATGATTCCTCAGAGCAGCAACATGGCAGTGACGAAGTAGCCAGGAAAATCATGTTCTGGGTGGGGGTCACCACCGCCAGAGGAACTGTATGAGAGGGTGGCAGCATGAGCAAGGTTGAGAACCACTGCTTTCCAGGGAGGCCAGTTGGGCGATCGCCATTGCGTTTGATCGGTCAGAAAGAGCTGGGTGACGTCTCTTCTCTGCACATACTATGTTCATCTTTGGAAACCCCTGTCTGCTTCTGCGGAGCCGGCAGCCATTGTCCCGGCAATATTTCCAGCTCTTTGAGCTCTCCCGGGAGTTGTGTCCTTCCCTCATCATCTCTGGTGGGAATCGGGGATGTCACTTAAAGCTGAAACGAATGACAGCGCGTCTCTCCCCTCAGGTCACCTGGCACCTTTCCTCTTCCTGTTATATTTGTTGACGGAAGGAACAGACGCCAGGGAATGAAAATGTAGGATTTCATTGAGAGTATAATGGATTTTATGAAAGGAACAAATGAATGTGACAACTATAGTTTCTTCTAATTTTTTGTCCCTCTGGACAGAATAAGCATGACTCTGGGTGCTGAGAATACGCTGTTGCGCAGACGAACGGTCAAAAACAGTGCAGAATGTCAACATGGCATGTCCACCTTCAAGAGAAGCCTGGCTCCAAGTGCCATTTTAACAACCGGTTTGCCGGGCTCAACCAAGAATTAGTTAGGTCTTCCTTCTACCGAGCCAGTGGGAACCGACTGAACCCCACCACTGGTGGCTGGAGGTAGTGTCTTCTAGCTCTCTGGTGCACTAGAATTTATATTCTGAGCCGAGGGTTTCTGGAAGTGTTGACAGCGGAACCTTGACAATCCTTGGTGAGTTTCTGCATAGATTCCGCTTCCGTAGGATTCTGTCTGACCATTGATTGGGAACCTCAAAGGCTGTGTCCTCAGACCGTGTCAGAGACTGAAGACAGAGGCTTTCAGGAACCTGCCCTGGATGTAAATCGGGGTTCGGGGTTCCCATGATGGTGAGTCCAATGCCATTGTAGTCCTAGGTCTTACCCCAATCCTGTAAATGTTCTTAATCAGCAGTGGTGCACCTACCCCAGCCAGAGTCCCCCTCGTGCCCCCACAGTCCCGCCTGTGACTGTGATGAATGGATCTGCCACCGAGGCAGACCTGTGAGAGCCTTTTGTGTCCCAGGTCCCCTTGAAGCAGGGGCATGCCCGTGGCCCTTCATGCCAATGGTCTACCTCCTCTGGATGGTGTGTCTCCATCTTGGCTTTATCCATTTTAAAACTGAGTGAGTCTCTACACATGATCCTTGAATTTGCTGTCTCTTTCCTTCGGATAACAGCCCGATGCATAACGGCACCCCCAGGGCTTCCTCTTCGGGTAGCAATAGATTTGTCTTTATGGGCATTGGGCTTCTAGGGTAGTGCTTTCTTTAAGTCTTTGTGGACACCGTTACATTTATGAAGTCCTTACCTATAGCATCTTTGTCACTTTCGGACTGTTGATATTGAATGTGTCTTCTTCTGGAGGTGGGTCATAGTTTCCTGCTTCTACACATTCCGGGGAAGCGTCATTTGAAGCTGGGCGCTGTGTTAACCATCAGGACTCTGTTGTCTCCTTTGGTCGTGGCGAGCATCGAGTCACCTGGGGGTCAGCTGGATCCTGCACAGCCTTGCTCGTGGGCTTGTGAGGCTCGGGAGTGACCTTGACACTGGCGCAGGCTAGCCCTGCTGCTAACATGTGGCCCCAGGTACTCAGCAAGTTCTCTTCACTGCGGGCGGACAGAATTGGAACCGGTTCGTTCTAGCTTGACTCCCTGCTGAGAGTGTACACTTGCCTCCCAGATAGACGGAATCAGAACCTGCATTTTGACGATATTTCAAGTGTTTTCTCTCACGGCCGACTCACAGACACCTGACAGGACAGGGCAGAAAAGCCCCTGTGCGTTTCTGAGACGGCGACTCTTCATGGGAACAGAGAGCCCCGTCCTTAGTGACTGGTGGTTTGAAACTGCCGGCCGTGACCTTACCGGGTAGATGACGTACGTATCATAGGGACTTGGGGGTCTAGAGGACTCACCCGAGGAATCGGGTTGAACTGTGCATTCGGATGCAGGCTATCTGGGGTGGGTGTGCAGACTCTCAGCCAGCTCTCAGACCCAGATGAACTGGTGTACAGCCTGTGTGCCAGGCCTGGCCCGATTTCGCCTGACAGTGTTCTGGCAATTGCTCCGGGCCGGCTCCTGTGGACTGAGCCCAAGCCTTCTCCTCTGTGAGCACTCACCCACAGACCCAAGCCGGCTCCTCTGCTGATTCTGGTTCTTTTTCTACTCTGCACTCCAGTTGGTGGTGTCGGGCGTGCTGAGCGGCTCACAGCACCTCTGTGAGCAATGCTGAGCCGTAGCCACCCTGGGACGTGACAGGATAGCGTGGAACTGCCCTCGACGGTGTCCTGTGAGAGCCTTGAGGGGAGTAGATGGACAGCGGAGGGGCTGGTGGGTTCCAATTTGGGGGGAGTACTCACCCCGTAAATTCCAGGTGTGTCAGTCTCTCTAAGTTCCTGCATGGTGTAGATTCTGTCTGCTTAACTACCGACCTCGAGGGGATCACCCACACCGTCGGGCGCATCTGCTTCCATACAGGTTACAGGTGAGAAGATCCTGTGGCGGCAGTTCTGCTCTCCAGCAGGGGGCGGTGCCACCAATTGGAACCCAGGCTGACGTCGTCGCTGATACCAAGGTGTTGGCTGGACTCTTAGTGACCCTGATGTCGGGGTCCATCAGTGTCTAACAGCACCGACAACTTCTCCAAACCCCGTGTCCCATCTTCTCAGCTCAGCTCGCGGCGCCAGACTGCTTGGATTCTCCTGCCCTGCTCCGCAATCCACAGAGGCCCTGCAGGCTGACTGTTGGAGGCAATGTGATCCGTGACACTTCTCTCCGGGATTACAAGCCGACGCCTCTCGTGGTTCCAAAATATACCAACAGCACCATCGGACCCGGCCGTCTCTCCACTCGATACATGAAAGCAAAGTGATCAGTACCTGAATGGATGAATCATCGCTGGCCGGCACATGCAGCGTAAGACTGTGCATCCCTAAAGAATAATCACGAAACAGGCATCTCCTGGCATGGATGGATTGGGGAGATGTTGTGCTGGATGAAGTTAGTCGTCGAGCCCATAGAAACACATTCTGCTTGAGACTACCACAAGAAAAAAAAAATTAAGACGAGTGATTTTCACCCCCCCAAAAAGCAGACTTTGATGGTTAAGAGAAGCTAGGGCAAGGAGAAGGAAGAACATTTATTTTTCAAAAGATATTTGCTGTATAATAACACACACAAATAGGAGCAGAGATATATACGTGGGCTTTTACAATGTAGAATCATTTCATGTACAAGGAGCTTCAAAAAGAATTTGGAATGAAAACATAATGGAATTTTCCCCATGAACTTTTGGAAACCCCCACGATCCTGTCAAGTTTTCTAGTTGCTTCCTGCATAGAGTCAAGTCTATATGAATGCACAAGACCTCTGTAATATATCAGAGATGACGAGGCTAGTTGGAAGATGAAGTGGAAGCCCAACCTGTCATGGTGTTTCCAGTCACCTTGTAGGCCTTGAATGCCAGAGAGATCCTCAAAGGGGAATTGGGCTATGGGAGTATGACAGGGCTGGCAACGTAGATATAGCGGGGACTGCCAGAAGCATCAACAAATCCCTCTTGGAAGAAGTCAAAATGCTTAGTGGCAAGGAGGGTGAGACTGTCTTTGGGCATGTTCTCAGGAAGGACCCGTCTCAGGAAAGGACACCATGCTTGGAAAAATAAAGGGGGAGAGAAAAAGGGGGAGACCTTTGACAAGATGGGTGGACACGGTGGCTGCTGCCATGGCCACTCCATCACAGTTGTGAGGACAGGACAGGGTAGGGCACAGTCTCCTCTTGTTGTCCACGGGCACACGATGAACTGGCGCTGACTCACAAGACATGACTGAATATCCATTCCCAAATTCGTCCCCGCCCTGACAAAGGTATGGAGAGAGAAATGCCTCACGGGCTCTACCCTTGAGAGGCTGTGGACCCCGTACGGCGTTTCTCATCCCTGGCTTCCTCACTTGGAAGCGGCGCTCCCAGGATGGGTCTGCGAATGACGAGATCGCGAAGGCGCCTTGCTGGACGCTGCTTACCGCCTTCGCCACTCATTCGTCCTCTGAGCCCTGCGAGTTTTTCCCTCTCCTCTTCTCATTTCACCCCCTTCTCTTCTCTCTGAAGCTCCCCTCCCCCCAAAAAAATGTTGCCTCCCAGGTATCTTTCCCCATTTTACAGAGGAAAAAAAATCTGGGATTCAGAAAGATTGGGTCAGAGGGCATTGTGTTAGTCCGGGTAGACTAGAGAAACAAATTCATAGACACGCATATGGATATAAGGGAAAGGTTTATATACAAGGGGAATGGAACATGGAGAAAGCATCCTGACCCAGTCTAGTTCAAGGTCATAAGTCCGATATGTCTGCTACAATCTATAAAGTCTCCTTCCAACTCACGAAGCATGTGCAATGACACCAGGACAATCACAGGCCAGTGGGTGCAGAGTCTTGTGTGTCCAGTGGCAGTAGAAGCATCCAGGTGCTGGCAGGGGTCTCCTCGTGGCTCCTTGTTTCCAGGGCTCAGGGTCCACCAGCAGTATCCACTGGTAGTGGAAGCATCTCAGCACTGGCAGGGGTCTCTCTGTGGCTTTTCCAGCTTTAGAAGTCTGGTTCTGTCAGGGTAAGGCCGTGTGGCTTCTCCTCGGGCTTCTCCCTTTCCTAGGACTCAGGGTCTATGCTGCCATCTTGGCTTGACAGTGGCGCGTTTTCTCCAAGGAACTGAGTCTATAGTCTCTCACATCCAATGGGAAATACGGTGGGATTTCCCAGAATTCTCAGAGAAAGCCATGCCCACACAGAGGTCTCACTGGCTATCTTCAGATTGACAGGGGAGACTCCACCCCCCACTCCCAACCCTGAAATTGACATGAGTACATGGCTGCCACAGGCATGTAGTCAGAGGGGGAGAAAAGGTCCCTGGTGGTCAGACGGGGCAAATCCTACAGTCCCCTGCTCTCAGTGGCCCTCCTCGCTGGGTTAGCCCCCTCTTCTGTAGTCTTCCCCCAGATGTACTCAGGAGGCCCCGTCTGTTTCGCCCAGGAAATAGCTCTTCAAACTACCCCCTGCTTTTCACCCTACGGACAGGCACTGTTGGAATGCAGGTTGTTTTCACACCTGTGGTTACTGCAAACCCTGCTCACTTATATCTTCAACTCTTATCTCACCCCCACTGCCTCCCCGCACGCACTCAGCCATTTTCCCTCATTGCTACCACCGGAGGCCTCTATTGAAAATGTCGGTCTTTGTGCCAAATAAAGGCCATGGCCATCGAGTCGATCCCAATGCATAGACTCCCAACTCATAGTGACTTATGGAACTGCCCTCGTGGGCTGTCTATTTTTAGGGGAGCAGAAAGCCTCATCTTTTTCCTGAGGAATGACTGAGAGACTTGAGCTGCTGACCCTGCGGTGAGCAGTCCAGCCTAGAATCCCCCACGCCACAGCAGCTGTCCAAATAAGCCTTGTTACCCACCCACCCACTCTTCTCCTGGTGTTTGCATAAGCAATTTCCCCTTCTTGGACTGCTCCTCCTTCTTATCTGTGTTTATCACCCTCCTGGTCTTAGTGTGTCAGAGCCACCTACGACAGACATTCATTGCCAAGGCCTAGGAACTGAGATCAGAGACTTGACTCTGCGTTTTCTCCTGCGGGATAGCTCAGGCCTATTCAGAGAGTGTTGGGAAGATTACGTGACATTATAAATAACTCTTCGGGCAAGGCCTCCTATAATGAGCAGGGCGTGCTTGTTAGTTCTCTTCATGCCCATTCACCCTTCAGGGCCCCATTTAAATGCCTCTTCCTCTTCTTCCACGTTTGGGTTATGGACATCCATCCTGGTCTGGGCTCATCCTATATTTAGAAACTGTGTGTCTTCTGCTCATCTTCCTCCTCGACGGCTGTGAGTCCTGGAAAGGTCTTGTACGTACCTGCCCAACATCAAACCATACCTGGAAGAAAGGGCCTGGCCCTGTGAAGGAAGGAACATATGCCTTCGTTCCCTGTAACATTAAAAAATATAATCATCTGCCAGATCAGTGAAATGCAAGACAGAGAGTAAGGGCAACGGGTATTTGGGGGGACCCACGGGTCCCGTCTCCATCAGCCGTTTTGAAGGATACAGGACGATCATGGGGGCTTGTGGTGACAGACAGTCAGGCAAATTGCCCTGGGGAACTCTTTAGCGCCTACTCACGCTCCCCATCAGCTGAGATGTGGGAAGGGGAGAGTGCTGCCGGGAACCCTTCCCCTTCCTGATTCCTTCAGAACTCCTCTCCTTCCCCTGACGCCAAGCACAGTTCAAAGGAACACGGGTTGAATTCCTTAAGGATGCTCAAGGGGCTCTTTTGATGTGGGCCCTCCAACGTGTAGAATTCTTTGTGGGGAAGGACTGGAGAAACAGAAACACACTTCCCGAAGCTCATAGACCCAGGTGGAAGACATGTCCGGAAACCATAGCTTGACATTTTGATGTTTCCACTTAATAAAGGATTTGATGGTGTTGGAGCAATCCTTTTCGATGCATGCCCATGAATGGCCTGATCTTAACGACCTATATACTCGAATATCAGCCGAGGCACTTAATTTCACCACCCAAACTGCGTTCACACGTGCTGAAGAACTCGGCTGATGCATGAATACATACAGTATATTATTTTGAAAAGTAAGCATACAACTTTGATGACTACGGCATGCCCGATTCACCCCATGATATGGTCTATGGCCTCGTCTGCTGTGAGAGCTGCACCCTGAGCAAGGGAGATGGAAGAGGAATCTCTGCATTAGCGTGGTGGTGCTGGAGCAGAGTATCAGAAGTCCCATGGACTGCTAAACGGACCAACCCGCCT
>PVJH01049821.1:0-10126 GCA_004026705.1 Nesogale talazaci | reverse complement strand
AAAACCTTCTGAGTTGACCTCCCTGTCTCAAATTTAACTGGCCCAGCAAATCTCTTTGAAAACTACTGGCTTGCTTGAACACTTTGCACGGAGGCCTCCTAAGAAGACTGGGACAAGTGTATTATGAGGAAACCTTTCTGCAGCCATCCACTGATAAGAGAGACAACATTGAAATACTTAGCCTCATATTTACCATGTCACACAACCAACACCATTATATTTCCCCGCATATTTTCATCCTCCCAAATAGCAGCTCTATGCCCATTAAGCAGTCCTTGGTAACTACTTGTGAGATTCTATCTCCTTGAATTTGCCTATTCTAGATATTCATGTCCAGAGAGCAAAGGATGCATTGTCTTGGCTAAATCTGCCGCACGAGACCTCTTTAAAGTGTTGAAAGCAAGGAGGTTATTTTGAGGACTGAAGTGTGCCTGATCTACACCATATTTTTCATCATCTCATATACTTGTGAAAGTTTCACTGAAGAAGGAAGAATTGATGCATTTGGATCACGGTGCTGGCAAAAAATACTGAAAGTACCACGGCCTGCCAACAGGACTGATAGATCTGACTTGGAAGAAGTATGGCCAGAGTGCTCGTTAGAGGCGAGGATGGTGATACTTCACCTTACATGTTGTGGACATGCCAGGAGAGACCAGTCCCTGGATAAGGACATCATGCTTGATAAAGCGAAGGGCCAGTGAAAAAGAGGAAGGCCCGCAAGAAGATGACTTGATGTGATGGCAGCAGCAAGGGGTGCAAACAAGAACAATTGTGAGGATCGCCAGGTGTTTCATTCTGCTGTAATCAACTTGATGCACCCAACAACAACAACAAAGCAGCTATTAACGTCAATGGGGTCATACTATTTTTCCTTGGATTCTTAATCTGCTGGTGGACACGTGGCTTGGCTCCACTTTAGGCCTGTTGTCCAAAAAGGGGCCAGGAGCAATGAGTCCCTGCTTAATATTCCTTTAGGTGTGTTCCTAGGAGTGGCGCTGTGGGGGTGTATGGTGATTCTATGTTAGCTTTGGTGGGGGCAGGGGGATTGCCAAACCCACTCGCACTATTTTACATTCTCACTAATAGGGTTCAGTGCTCCAATTTCTCTAAAAGAACACTTTTATTTATATAAATGCAAACATACACATATATGTAATAGTCATGCTAGTGGAGATGAAGTGGCTTCTCACAGTGGTTTGGGATTGTACTTCTCTAAGGACTAGAGATGTTGAGCCTCTTACCATGTGCTCGCTGACCATTTATATCTTCTCTAATGAAGGGTTTATTCAAATCATCTTCCCCTCTTTTGTGTTTTAATTTAGTTGTCTGCCTTTTTGTGATTGAGTTGAAATTTAATATCTTACTATTAACGCCTTATCAGATATATGATATTAAAATAGTATCACCATTCTGTATGTTGTCTTTTCGCTTTCTGGTTCATATCACTGATGCACAAATTTTTTAATTTTGATGAGCCCCAATCAGTCATGTGTGTGTGTGTGTGTTCTGTTGGTGCTGGGTTGAACAAGGTGTTTCTCATATGGATTGCACCCTGTTCTTTCCCACTTTTTCATCCAAGACAGATGGTGCAAAAGACCTTCCCACCTTGAACCCGGCACCACTATTTTTCTCCTTAGGTGGCATGGAGTTAGTTCCAAACTACAGCAACTCCATGCCCAGTAGAATGAAGCACCCTGGGAAATATCACGGCTTGGGTCAGTCTTGAAAGTAACTCCCTCTTTGAAAATGTCATAAACTCTCTGACACCCATTTTCTTTATTCCTTGTCTTCTTAATGACATTTTGGTTTTTTCATGAATGATGTTCTTGATGTCTCATCAGGTCTTCTGTCAGAGCTGTTCAATGCACCAAATGTCTTCTTGAGATGTTCTTGAAATTTGAGTGGGATAGACTCCAGGTTTTATTTTGACTCTCACAGACTAGTTTAATTCTCTTCAGCTTCAACCTGCACATGTATCTGAACAACGGGTGATCTGTTCTTCAGTGAGACTCTAGCCTGGTTTTAGCTGCAAATATTGACCTTCTCCATTGTCTCTTCCAACAGATGTAGTCGATTTTATTTCTGTGTATTCCATTCAGAGAAGTTCATGTCTTTCTATATTGTTGAAATGGTATTTGCTATGAATGAGTCGTTGGTCTTGAAAAATGCTATCATGCCATCTCCAGCTTTGTTTCTCTCACCAACACCATATTTTCCAACTACTATTCTTTCCTCTTTGTTTCCAATTTTTGCATTCCAATTGCCAATAATTACCAATGCATCTTGATTGCATATTTGATCTGAATGAAGATGTTGGTAGAATTCTTCATTTTTTTCATCAGTACCTTTAGTCGTTGATGCACAAATTTGAATAATAGTTGTATTCACTGGAAATCGTTGAAAGCAGATAGATATAATAATCCTGTCACAGACAGCAATGTACTTCAAGATAGATCCTGAAATATCATTTTTGATGATAAATGCAATATCATTCCTCTTGATTGGTCTATTCCCAGCATCATAAAACATAAGATTTTCTGATTCAAAATGGCCAATACCAGCCCCTTTCAACTCTCTGGCTCCTAGGATATCAGTCTTTCTGGGGGCCATTGCATTTTTGATGACTTATAATTTTCCTAGATTCATACTTCATGCATCGTAAGTTCTGATTATTGGTGGATATTTGCAGCTGTTTCTTCTAACCTTGAGCTGTACCTGATCTGCACATGAAGACCCCAGAGGCTTTATTCCCTCTATGTTGAGAAAGCAGCTCCTCCCCAGTCACATCTCCAATGACCCAGGATTCCAGAGGCCATGCTCTGGTTCTCTCTCCAACAGTGTTCTGTTTCTATTTATTAGGCCTTCAGTATCTGACAACGTTTTGCAGATGTGCATAAGGTTTCCAGCAGCTCCGGCCTCCAAAGTGGGCAGCCAAGTCCATCTTTGTAGTCTGTTCTTAATCCTGTAGCCTCTGCCGAAACCCATTCACCTTGGGTGATGCTGCTGGCATTTGAAATACCAGTGACATCGCTTCCAGCATCACAGTGACACAGGAGACTTCACGGTACGACAAATGGACAGACAAGAGGTGACCCTCCAGGGTGCAATTCCTAGAAAGCTCTTTCCCTCTGTGGCAGAAGGGAATGCATCAGCCCAGCTCCCATTAGCCAGATCACCTGCCTGCGTGGTTGCTTTCTCCCTAAGAAAGACCTGGTCATCCACCTTCAAAACGTCACCACTGAGAACGTTATGGATTATAGAGGACACTGGGTGAACTCCCCTGCTCAGGCAGGTCACGAGAAGGGACTGGGTGCTGGAGGAGGGTGAAGGGTGAGGGAGCCCTGTGAGGAAGTGGATGGGCACAATATCCACCATGATGCTTCTGAACTCGCTGTCAATCACGAGGGTGCTGTAGGATGGGGCAGCATTTCATCCATGTGGGTAAGGTCACCACGAGTCAGAGTCCACCCACTGGCAGCTGACTGTCCATCTGCCTATCATCCATCTCCACTACCTTCTGCCACCAGAGGTGCTTCTAGGGCTCTCAACCCCTTCTGACCAGGAAGAGCAGCCCTGGGTCCCTCCCCCACAACTTCTCCGTCTTCCTCAGCTCTGCTTCCGTGTGCAGGTCCCGATGGCCCCAGGCAGCCCTCTCAGAAGGAGGCATTCCTAGAAAGAAAAGTCCACTTAGTCTATTCCTTTCAGCCTGGGCTTGAGTCTCTGGGGACCAGCTCCAGTTTTCCTCTAAACCCGAGTCAACTTACAGCTCAAAATATAACACCCTGAGTGAATGAGGTCTGGACAAGATGGCCTTTAAAAAGAACACCGTCTTTGGGAAAAGATATCCACAGACATTCAACTGTGAACAGTAGCTGTCTTTTAGAGGAGCAGGGTTATTGTCATCTGCCATGACATGTATGCATGGCTTTTCTAATCAGAACAACAAGCTTATTGCTGCCGTCCGATCCATCCCCAGTGCCCGGCAGCCCCACGTACAATAAAACACAACACTGTCCACTTGTGTGACATCCTCTGGATCCATTGGAGAGCTGACTCTGATCCACAGGGAGAAACTGGACAGTTTTCAGAAGCAGGTCAGCAAACTATTTAGTCAGGAAGCTCCGCTGACAGCTGGGCACCACCACAGCAACACACCAGCCTCTACTGGCAGGCAGTGGTGGCTGGGAACTGGACAGAGATCCCTAACAGAAAAATGCGAATTCTAGCACCGAACCACCCATAAAGCAGAAGTCTTCAAGACCAGACACCAATCAGGAGAGCCCACCCCAGGAAGAAGCTGCTGTGTGAGTTTGGCAACTGAAGTTCTAGCGCAGGGGGAGAGTGAGCGATAGTCTGCTGGCCAGTCCAGCCTCCTGTCTGTCTTATTGACACACAGCTACGCCGTGTTTATGTATTGACTGTGGTGGCTCTGAAGGAGCCCTCTTGGCGTAATGGGTTATGGGTTGGGCTGTGAACCACAGGTCACAAGCTTGACTCCACCAGTCACCCAATGGGAGAAAGATGAGGCTTTCTGCTTCCGTAAAGGGTTCCAGTCTTGAAACCCGCTGAGACTGTTCCATCTTGTCCTGTAGGTTCACCGTGAGTTTCACTCAACGCGATGGCAGTGGGTTTGTGGTTGCGGCTGCTGCTGCTGCTGAACCGCACGCACGAGCAGAGCTGAACGATTACAACCATGACTGTGTGGCTTCGCAAGCTGAAGATAACTGTTATCGTAACGTACAGGAAACATTTGCTGAGCCCTGATCTAGGACAACATAACTTTCTGAAGGAAACAAAAAAACCAAACCAGTACCCAGTGCCAAGGCAGCCACCTCTGACACGTGTCCAGTCTGGTAGCTGGGGCCTCAGAGCTGCAAACTGTGAGTGCTTAGCTGCTCAGGGAAAAGCTGGCTGTGTTGGGATCCACCCAGAAGCACCTAGGAAGAAAGGTCTGGCCATCGATTTCTGAAAGGTCGCGGCCACAAAAAGCAGACAAAGGGCGGTTTCACGCGGAGATGCCGTGAGTTGGAACTGACAAGACAGCCATGGTTTGGGTGTCTGCTTTAACCCATGCATCCCAGAATCTTGGGCCTGGAGAACACTTTGCCAGATTCCATCTTTGCCCTCGATGCCCCATGGATGAAGGAGTCCCCGGCTGGGACTGGTCACCTAGGGATAACAATGCCGCTACCCAACCCCATCCCCCACCCCCTGACATGAGGAGTGCTGCTTCTGTCTCACTGAAGTCCAAAACTAAGCCAAACCCTCTCTCCCACCAAGACTCATGGTGACTCTAAGGGCCAGAGGCACCTTTAGGGTTTCCAGCATTGCCATCTTGATGGAACCCACAATAATCACCCACTGTACCCACAGAGCAAGGGGTGGATTCAAACCACTGACCTATTGGTTAGCGTTCCAGCGCTTTAACCACTGTAAACCGCCCCCACCCCCCACCCCCGGGCTTCTGAGATCCGGCCTCTCAAATCCTCCTGCCTCAGGGCTCAGACCAGAGCCCAGTCCCACTCACATGTTATGGGCTGAGGCTTTGACCCTGCCCCATGCCCCCTCCAGCCAGCAGGCACCAACCATGGAGAAGATGGCTCCGAGGACAGCCAGTCCTGTACCCCCTCCACCGCTCCAGCCCCCCAGGATGTACACCAGTGGGGGCTGATCAGTAAGGCCCACCGCGCCAGCATGAAGAGGCTGTGATGGCTTTGAAAGCAAGCGCTCCAATTTCCACAAGAGCGATGACTTTCCTGCTGCACAAACACCCCCTAGACCTGTTCCGCGGGGGCCGATGCGAGAAAAGGAGAATCTGAACTGATTTATCCCGGCCGGAGGAAGCCAGGGAAATTCATTTCCCCTCTAAATGATCTGCTCCAGGTCCTAAATATTCAATAATTTCCTAGTCAGAAACCAGGTTTCCTCCCCTTCCCTGGGGCAGACACGGACGGTTTGCATTCTCCAGCACGCCTTTGTTGAGTGGGGAGGGGCAGACTTTACAGCAGGCTCTGCAGTCCCGAGCCTCTCCGTGCCAGGCAGGCAGAGCTGAGCAACCCCAGCAGGCTGGGACCCTGTGACAGACCCCTTTCAAACCGGGGTGGGGTTGACTGTTAGTCAGCCAGGTGCCTGTGAGCAGGGAGGCCGGGACTTTCCCAACCCTTCCCCTGAACAGGTCAGAGTCAGAAAAGAGCTGGTGGACGGGGCCTGGGATTCTGTGACAGTGCTGAGCTCCAGACTCTCACTGCCATCGAGACAATTCCGACTCATAATGACCTTACAGAACAGGGCAGAGCTTCCCCCGGGGGTTTCTGAGTCTGTAAATTCCTACAGGGATAGAAAGCCTCTTCTGACTCCAAGGGTGGTGGCTGGTAGTTCGAACTGCCGACCTTGTGGCTAGCGGCGGAGGTGCAATCCATTGTGCCCCCTGGGTGCCTTCCTTAAGTGTCTGTTGGTTGATCTGTCTTCCCCATGAGGGGGAGACTCTGAGGATCGGCTTTGGTACTGTGGCTATGGCCTAGTGGGTGCTGGCTCCTAATTAGATGAGTAAATGGCTAGATAGGTGAAGGATGGAAAATAGAAGGATGGATAGCCCCTTAAACATCCACCTGCCCATGCGCACCTTTAGGGCAAAGACAGTGAGTCATTTGTCTCGGCAGCCCTGTGCCTGAGACTCCCTAGGCAATCAGTAAGCACACGTTGAATTAATGCTTCAGAGAATGAACCCAAGTCACTGGCCCACCCATCTTGAGGACTGGGCTTCCCGTCCCAGCACCGTGGGAACCTGCCCCATGGAGTCTTCGGCCTAGAGTAGCCCTCCTCAAACAGACCAAAGTCCACTTGCTCCTTGTGTTCCCCCAGACGATATACCGTCTCAGGAGCAAAAAGCCCCACCTTCCTTGCTTAGAGAAGCTGGTGGCTTTGAACCGCTGACCCTGCAGCTAGCAGGTCAATGCTTAACACACTGTGCTATCAGGGCTCCTTATGAGAGATGATCCTGACAGGTTAGGGTTCCCACCCTAACTTGTGCTCAGGGCAGCCGCAGCTGGCCCCTCGCTCCAATCCCAGCCTAACCTCAGAGGAGTGAGTCAGGCCCTGCTCTAAGATGTCTAAGATGGCGTTGGGGCCATCCCAGGCAGGGGCAGGGCACTGGCAGGACAGCAGCTGGAGTTAGGGAAGGGAGCAGCCAGCAGGCAAGAGAATCATGCCTGCTTGCCCCCAAAGCAGAATCAGAGCACTGCCTGCATGCAGCCTGATAAAGCCAGCCTCCCCAGCCGGGCCGGGGATGTGCAGGCTCAGAGTTGGCTGAGGCGAGATAAGCTTATTCATCCGGTGGGGCTCTATTGAGTGCTTGGCATCCTGACTGCAACCTACAGGATGCGATGGGGTAGGAGGGGTCCTAAGGCTGATGTGGTCCTAAGGCCTTGAGGTCTCCGGGATGTCCCCAGGCCTTAGTGGGGGCTGGGATGTTACCAGTACTGAATTTAGTCCGACTCTGGTTAAGCAGACCGGATCTTCCCCACCTCATCTGCCCATCGTGATTGTGGTGGAATTGATAGGCACCCTAGCCTCAGGTCAGGGGGGGCCCTGCCCTTGGGCCTCTGAAAGGGGTCACAGAACTTCCAGTGGCCAACAGCAGCAGGCTCCCTGAGGCTGTCTGCACCAAACGACTCATGCCTGCCAGCCTTACTTGCCCACCAGAGGACCGTGGATGCAAGCTCACAAGCTGAGGCCCCCCTGCCCCCCATACGCCCAAGTCCAGAACAGACCAGAGCTGCTTTTTTGAAGCATCACTACCACCACAAAATGCCCCTCTGAGGGCTCGGAAGGGCAGTCTGGGCCTTTGAGGTAAGAATAGATCCAGCCCTCGGCCAGACCAATACACTGATCCAGCCCAGGACACACTGCAGGGGGAGTGATTGAACACTGAAGGTGTGATGAACAGAGGCCCTGGGGCCGTGCCTTGACACTGCTGCCCCTACAGGACAGCTCAGATGACCTGGGGGCCTATGAGACCCTCCATGTAAAAGGGGCATCCCTGAGTCCGAAAGGAGTAGCTGGGCTCTGAGACTGCACACCCATACACATGCATGCATGTATGTACTCTAGCCCAGTAAAACTGGTGGTTGTTGAGAACCTGCTGTGTGCCAGGCCTGGGGCTATTCTGAGAAATGGGCATAGGACCGGTTCCCACAGGCTCACAGCCTAGCCTGGAGGACAGACTTGGAAGAAAGATTTAACTACAGGGAAGGTGTTCTCTAGGATACACTTGACACAGAATGAAACAGGGAAGACTTCCTGGAGGAGGTGGCCACTAGGCTGGACCCTAAAGGGAGGTAGGAATGAGGCAGAGAGAGAAAGTGGGAGTGAGGATGAGTCGGAAGGTAAACCAGAGGAGAGCAGAGCCACCCAGTTGGCTTCCCTCTGGGAGCGAGGAGGCTTTACTGAAGCCACTCAGAGTGTCTGTTCCAAATCATTCAGCCATCAAGAGAAGAAGTTCTGAGACAGGCTGTGACAGGGCTGGACCCTGCACGGTGCTGAAATGGATGGTGGTGATGATTGCACAACTCTTCCTCATCTGATGGAACAATTACGTGTGAGATTTGTGAAGTATATGCCAACAACGCTGTGTTTGAAAAAGATTGGCAGTTGGCGCCCGTCCAGTGGCCCCATGGACAAAAGGCACATCACTCTGCTTCTAAATGATAACATCCTCTCCGCAAAGCCCTCCTTGCTGGAGCAGTTCTCCCCGACAACACGCAAAGCCCTCCTCACTGGAGCAGTTCTCCCCGACAACACGGGCACTCACCACGCAGCAGGACCAGCACACGGCACCCGGGTGGGTTTTCCAGTTGACATACCTATGTACTGTTTCACAGTCTCCTGTCTCACTCTTTGGACTGAAAGTTGGTTCCTGGTTTGGTATTTGAATTATTATGTGTGCTTTTCTGCGTAAGACCCCCAGGATAGGTCAATCCGTAGAGACATCACCTGATTAAGGATTTCTCCGAGGTTGGGCATTTGGGGAGGAGATAGATGGAGAGTTAATAACACCAATGACAAGAAAGAAGAAAACGCTCTCTAATGGATTGTGCGGGTGATTGCTTACCTTTTCCTAAGATGAATCCAAACACAACAGGACAAATATGATCGGGACCTGCTGAGAGGAAGCATCTCTGCACGTGATAAGCAAGCTGATATGAGATAGACATGCATGAAAGACAAGTACAGGTTCTAACGGCCGTCAAGTTGGTTTTCGACTCAGTGACCCCATATTACAGAGTAGAACCACCCCGCTTGCGTTTTCTGTTTGAGGGTGCCTTGGGACTTCTTTGGGGTTTCAAAAAGTTCATGGACAAATAGAATTTTAAAATAATGGGATTTTCCCTAAAGTTTTTCAAAGCCCCTTCTACTTATAGGAACACGGGGGGTGGGGGCGAGGGCAGGTCTTTTCCCCCGCAGAGCCCCAGATGAGTTCAAACTCCCACTCTTTGGGTTAGCAACTAAGTGCTTAAGCACTGTGCCACCAGGGCTCTGGGCATGTGCCTAGAACAGAAACTAGATTCAAGGTACCAGGCCACCAAAAGGACTAACCAATCTGCCTTGGAAGTACAGCCAGAGTGCTCCTTAGAGGCAAGAAGGGCCAGCCTTCATCTCAAGTACTTTGGACAGGGTAACAGGAGAGACCTGACATGCCTGGAGAAGGCTCGTGCTTAGTGAAGAGCAGGGGTGGTGAGAAAGAGCAAGGCTCTCAAAGAGACAGATTGACGCTGTGGCCGAAACAAAGGACTCAGGAATAAAGACAATTGGCACTGGACTGGGCAGTGTTCCATTTTGTTGTCCATCAAGTCACTATAGGTCAGAACAGTTGGCACTTAACAACAATAAAGACAATAACTGGGACTGTGAGGTGGGGTGGAAGGGATATGGGGAATGGCTGCCTGAGGGTGCAGAGTTCCTGGGTAGGTGATGAAAAGTTTCATAAACGGGTGGTGATGGTGGTGGTGGAGGTAGTGGTGGTGGTGGTGATGGTCGTGGTGGTGGTGATAGCAGTGATGTGGTGGTGGTAGTGGAGGAAGAGATAGAGGTGGTGATGGTGATGGTGATGGTGATGGTGATGGTG
>PVJH01049820.1:0-10120 GCA_004026705.1 Nesogale talazaci | reverse complement strand
AAGTAAATGTGGAGAAGAAAGCTGATGGTGCCCGGCTATCAAAATATAGCATTTGGGGTCTTAAAGACTTGAAGATAAACAAGCAGCCATCTAGCTGGGAAGTAACAAAGTCCACATGGAGGAAGCACACCAGCATGTATGGTTATGAGTTGTCAATAGGATCAGGTATCAGGCATCAAAGAACAAAAAATCATTATCATTGTGAAGGAGTGGAGTGGGGACCCAAAGACTATCTGTAGACAACTGGACATCTCCTTATAGAAGGGTCATAGGAAGAAAATGAACCAGTCAGGGTGCACTGTAACAACAATGAAACATACAAATATCTTCTAGTTCTTTAATGCTTCCTCTCTCCCATTATCATGATCCCAATTCTACTTTATAAATCTGGTTAGAACAGAGGATGTACACTGGTACAGATAGGAACTGGAAACACAGGGAATCCAGAACAGAAGAACCTCTTAGGACCAGTGGTGAGAGTGATGATATTGGGAGGATAGAGGGAAGGTAGGGTAGAAAGGGGAAACCTATCACAATGATCTGCATATAACCTTCTCCCCAGGGGATGGGCAATAGAAAAGTGGGGAAAGGGAGACATCGGACAGTGTAAGATAACAAAATAATAATAATTTATAAATTATAAAGGGTTTATGAGGGAGGAGGTGGGGAAAAAGGGGGAAATATGAGGAGCTGAAACCAAGGGCTCAAGTAGAAAGAAAATGCTTTGAGAATGATGTTAACAAATGTACAAATGTGCTTGACACTATATATATATATATATATATGGATTGTGATAAAAGTTGTATGAGTCCCCAATAAAAGAAGAAAAAGATTCCTCCTGAGTGCTCTGTTAGTGATTCTTCTTTCCTGCTGGTCATGAGATATGGCTCTGAAATGGCTCTCACAGGTTCAGAGGAATGGTGAAACCCTCTACTATACCATATTTACATGCTCCTATCCTTCCCACCAGTCATTTGGTGGGAATTACAAAGGCTATGGATACCATATGTGCTA
Organism: Nesogale talazaci; assembly: GCA_004026705.1. Lineage (NCBI taxonomy): Eukaryota > Metazoa > Chordata > Mammalia > Afrosoricida > Tenrecidae > Nesogale > Nesogale talazaci. Next base: position 9,106 of record PVJH01049820.1, on the reverse strand, counting down.
GTTATGTAGTCTGGTAACAACTTGAGACTATTAAGAGTGAAGGGTTGGAGTTTAACCCATTTATCAGGTGGCAGCTTGATGACCTCATTTAGAGGCACGATGAAGATAAATAGTTCACTGGAGGCCAGACCCACATTCTCTGCTTGTCTTTCTGCAAGACATTTCTGTTGACAAGTCACATGATGCTGCGCTGATGGCAGCCCAAGCCTTGGAGCTGGAGAAGCCACATGGAAACCCACGCCAGTACTAAAATGCTTCCACCACCAATGGATACACAAGATTTTCCATCCACTGGTCTGTGATCTTCCTGAACTAAGTGTTATTGCATGTGTTGTGTGAGCCTGAAAAGGAATTTATAAATAGGTATCAGACATATGCACTAATATCAGACTTAAGGACTTGATCTGGACTGGGATGGGATGTTTCCTTAATATACAATGACTTTTTTTTAACAATTACTCTTTGATATAAATTTCTTTCTTTTACACAGATGAGTTTCTGTGAATTTGTTTCTCTAGTCTACCCAGACTAACACACCATACTTGGCTTTTGAGTTAATTTTGACTAAGGTAATAAATGCCAGAAGTGCTTCAATGTCCAATTAGTATCATATACCCTTTTTTTGTTTTTGTTTTTAGTATCATATACCTTTTAATCATTTACTGCAGTAACCTGGAGAAACATCATAGGGGAAGATGGTAAACGCTGACTCACTGGTTACACTTTGTCATGTGAGTCTCATCCATTCCATGTGATAACCATGCCCAAGTTTCTGAGCTTTTTCTTGCCTCTGATGACCCCAGTCAGAATGAATAAGTGTTTACCACATATCCTCATGTATAAGCCAACTTTTTCAATACATTTTTAATGCAGTTTTTGTGATAAAATTAGGTACCGTGGCTGATATTTGAGCGGGTTTACAGTCGAGTATATAGGTACCTTTTTCCCCCTCCTTTGAATAGCATGTTAAATGCTTTTTATTTTTAATACTTTTATTGGGGGCTCTTACATCTCCTATCACAATCCATACATTCATCCAGTGTTAAGCACATTTGTACATATGCCACCATCATCATTTTCAAAGCATTCTCTTCCCACTTGAGCCCAATATCAGTTCCCCATTTCTTCCCCCTCCCTCTCCCACCTGCCCTCCCTCATGAACCCTTGATAAGTTATAGATTATTACTTCCATATCTTACATTGTCCTCTGTTGCCTCTCACCCACTTTTCCATTATTTGCCCCCCTAGGAGGGGGTTCTAGGTTGATCATTGTGCTCGGTTCCCCCATTCTACCCCCATCCTCCCCTAATTCTCCTGGTATCTCTACTCTCCTGGTTGGCTCTGAGGGTTTTATCTATTCTGGATTTCCTGTGTTTCAGGTTCTTATCTGTAGCAGTGTGCAGGCGTTGATCTAATCTGATTTATAAGGTAGAATTGAGGTCATGGTAGTGGAGGGAAGGAAGCAGCAAAGAACTAGAGGAAAGTTGTGTGTATAATCGGTGCTATACTGCACCCTGACTGGTTCATCTCCTTCCCTTGACCCCGTGAGGGGATGTCCAATTGTCTACAGATAGGTATTGGGTCTCTACTCCATGCCTCCCTCCCTCCACAATCACATTGGGTATGATTTTGTTCTAGGTCATAAAGGCCTGAAATAGTTAAGTGCCAACCTGGCCAATAAACACATATGGGATTAATTGAAGGAGAGATAAATGGCTTGGTGACCCTTGTCTTTCTAATTCTCAGGTCTCTTGCTTTCTGACAGACCAGAGAGCAGCTGCCTTTGCCAGTTCCCTGCTTCAGTTGGCACAGCTCAATGCCTACAAGACATCCCTGAGGAGAAGCCACATGGACCTACCCTGATGCAGCGCTGGGTGCTGGAGCAGCTATTTGGAAACACTTGCCAGTGCTGAGATGCTTACATGCTCACTGACTTGGCTTTCCTCCTGCAGTCAGTGTCATTGCCTTGTGTTTTGTGAGATTGAGGAGGACTATGTAGATTGATGTCAGACAAATGAGCTAATGTTGGACTTTTGAGCTTGGACAGCACAAATTTGTGATGCTTTCCTTAATGTAAAACTCTCTCTTATACATGAATTTCTGTTTACTCAGACTAACACAACACCTAGTACCTGATCCCATCGACACCTCATGATAACTCAGGCCGGTATGCTTCTTCCATGTGGGTTTTGTTGCTTCTCATCTAGAAGGCTGCTTGTTTATCTTCAAGCCTTTAAGATCCCAGACGCTATATCTTTTGAAAGCACCATCAGCTTTCTTCACCACATTTGCTTATGCACACATTTTGTCTTCAGTGATTGTTTGGGGAAGGGGAGCATCACAGAATGCCAGATTGTTAGAACAAAGTGTTCTTGTGTTGAGGGAGTACTTGAGTTGAGGCCCAATGTCCATCTGCAACCTTTATTCTTAACATATAGATATGGTCACAGTTCTATCCCCTTCTTGTTATGTATGTTTGCTTATGTATATATGTCTGTACTTAGGCCTCCATAAATGTCCTTTGCCTCCTGGTTCTTTCTAGTGTTTCCTTTTACTTTCCTCTTGTCCCACCATCATGGCTGACTTTCATTTGGGTTTAGTAATTCCTAGTTGCTACATGGCCCTTGATTAAGCCCCACTAGCCATCCCGTAACCTTCCTTCCATTGATTTTAGTTCACTTGTTGTTCCTATGTAAATTCTGACTTTTAAATCTCCCTCAGCAAAAAAACAACTTTACTCCTAACACAATTCTTTATGACAAGCCCAGCTGCCATGTCCCTCTTAAGGAAATCATTTGATTCATTTTTACAGGCCTTTCTCTTACATCGGAATTACCAAATCAGTTTCTTATTGCTATGCTTGGCACAATGGGGTCTCTGTGATTTCACCATGGACAACCCCCTCCCAAATATTCTTTACTCAAAGTGTCACTAGGATAACTGAAACATTTTTCAAACACTATACCAGAGTCCCTCAAAACTCTTCCAATTCTATAAAATTAAGGTAGCAACTCTTGCAAGTGTGCTACCCTAGAAACAAAATCAAGTGTTACCTCAGTCTCTTTATCCTGTGTGGTCTGCCTGGTCAGCATTCCTCATTGAGAAGATTAGGACTAAAATAAGGTAAGTGAGACATTCACTGCACATGAAAATTTAATGGGGGCACAAAGCTATCAGGATAAGTGATATTTCAATGAATTTTAGACAATTAAGATTAGCCTTAAAATATATAATGAACAATATATCAAAATGTTTTAAAAAATGAGAGTCAGTTTTCTTTCTTTCTCAGGTTCCAATATGACACAGTATTGAATCTATCCTCCTTTATAATTTTGATATTTGTTCACCATGGACTTTGTGCCCAAGGCAACTGCCTCACTCACTTCATCCTAGTCTTAATTTTGCCTACAAAACCGAAGATAAAACATGCTAGATGAAAAATGTGACCTCAGTATTAATATAGCTCTAAGGCACATGGTGCAGCCACCATGGAAAACAGTATGGCAGTTCCTTAAAAGGTACCTTATGACCTCAAACTCCCACTCCTAGATAGAAAAACAAAGGAACGGAAAGAAGAAACACAAACACATACTTGTACACCAATGTTCACTGCAACATTATTCACAATACTAAAAATGAGATGCAGTCCAAGAGTCCACCAAAAGAGAAATATATACAAAGTGGTATGGTTTCAATAGAATATTACTTACCCATAAAGAGAAATGAAGCTTTGATGCATGTCATGACATCAATAAATCTTGAAACATTATCCGAGTAAAATATTTCACACAAAATAGCAAATATTGCATGATCCCACAGATATGAAAGGCAAATGCTGAGAGATCAAAGTTAATAGTTTTTACTGGGGTGGGTGGAAAAGAAAATAGAGACGCTTGCTTATGGGATATAAAGTTTTCATTAAAGGTGGTGGGAAAACATCAGAAATTGCTAGTGGTGATTGTTGCACAAAATGTTGAAAGTCTCACTGAATTGTACAAAGTGTAATAGCTGAAGTAGCAAATGCTCTATTATATTTACAAGGAGGCTTGCTTGTACAATTTTACAGGAAAAAATCATTCTTTATTTTCATGAACTTTTTCAAACCCCCTCGTGTATCACCATAACAAAAAGAAAAAGAAAAAATCTGGTTTATGAAATTTTCTGTAGTTGATATATAAAATTTGATTGTGTTAGTATGAAATAAAATTTGTGAATGTTTAACAGTAAGTGTATTAATACCACAGAATTTTTTCAATTATAAACTATTATCCTGAACTTTTATTTTCAGTAATGAAAAGCTAGGTTACGTAGACCTTGGCATTATTTATTAACATTTGAATCTGGAAATTATTTTTCTGGGAGCCTGTCCTATGCACCTCATGAGATCTATTATGTAGAATGTTTATTCTTGAATTCTAGAAGAAATAAAAGGGATAGTAGATAGAGTTCATCACCTAGGTGAAATGAAAAAAGTATAAATTTTTTAGCATACCAAAAATCAGAATGAATTTCACAATTGGTAAATGAATTTTTATAATCAGAGTTGACCAAACTGTAGTCACATGAGAAGGACTTCAAGAAGTTTGTGGGAAAATATAGTTCAAAAATACAAAATTTTTCCATGAATTTGTTGAAGCGTCTTCATATTGAATTGTCATTGTTAGGTTATGTTATTGATATCACACTATCTTCATTACAGCTGACTTTATGTACTGTTAATCATAAGTATGTTTGGTTTAATTGCTGCTTACTAAGTGTCCAAAAACTATGATCTGGCAATGAAAATCTATTGAGATGTATACGGTACTTCACAAACAATTTTTTCCCAACAGTTTTATTGGCACATAATTTACTTGTCTTGCCATTCAATAGTTCATTTTTAAAACATTATGTTTCCATAGAAGCATATAATCTGATAGCAGTTACACAAATATTCATAATTGAAATAATGACCCTACATGAGTGATAATTATTTTACTGAAAAGCAATAATAAATATTCACAGGACCTAAGAAGGAAAGACCAAGTATATAAAATTGTGCTATCCTTCCTTTCTGAGATAACATACAGATGTAATTAGGTCAGGCAATGTTACTAAAGATATGTTTGTCAAATCTTAGGGACTAATTTAAAATTTTGAAGACACCAAGGTCAATAGGACCAATTTATACATCATTTGGTCTTTTTTTCATAATACAGTCTTATTACTAAGGCATCCAAAACCCCAAACTAAGCACACACATCACGTCAGTTCCCACTCACGGCAACCCAATAAGACAGGGTAGAATTGTTCCTTAGGGTTTCTGGGACTGTAAGTCTTCACAGAAGCAGGCAACCTTATCTTTATTCCATGGAGCAGTTGGTGGGTTTAAACAGCTGACCTTTCCATTAGAACCCCAATAATTAACCCACTACACCACTTTTAATTTCTTAATGGTACATAAATAATACATCTTATAACTGATATTTTAGGGCAGTGAAAAGCTACTTTAGAAAGTGAGGCGATATTTCCAGAATGGAAATTCGGCCTGGTTGGACCCTCCCACCCCCCCAACAACACACACACACACACACACACACACATATGCACACACTGGAGAGAAACATGAAGGGAGCACAGCAAACCAGCAGGGAGAGCAAAACAATGAAGTCCCCAAAGAATCCCAAAAAATAGACCTCGGGATCAGTGGATGGGATGTGGCACTCTATCAGATCAGATTAGAAAACATTCCGAGTACAGACCGGGATCTATTTAGGGTTGGGGTTGTTTGTTTGTTTGTTTTTCTCTCTCTCCCTCTTTTTTCCCTTTTGTTTTTTCTCATGTCTATCCATAAAGGATAAGAAGGATAAGTGATCCCCAGGAAAAAAAATAAGGTTGACAGCTCTAGGGGGACATGGGAAAGAAGGAGGTGGGAGAAAGGGAGGGAGGAGTCAGCAAATCCAGGGTCAAAGGAACAATAAGAGACCTAAATTTGCTGGCAAGGAGGACATAAAACGCCTGGTGGGGTTTTATCAAGTGCAATGTAGCTAAGGGTGAACATGATAGTGAGACAGGAGCATAGTAAAAAGAAATAGAAAAAAGAACTAAGAGGCAAAAGACATTTACAGAGGTAGGAACATAGATCTAGCACATATATGTAAATGGTAAGTATTAAGGAAGCAGACAGACATTGAAACTCTACTTAAGTCTTCCCTCAATGCAAGAACACTTTGTTCTAATAACCTGCCATTCTCACCTTCCTGACAAGATCGCAAGTAAAAATGGATACATAAGTAAAAGTGGTGAAGAAAGTTGATGGTGTCCAGCTCTTACAAGATACAGCATTTGGGATCTTAAAGACTTGAAGTTAAACAAGTAGCCATCTAGCAGGGGAGCAATAGGCCCACCAGCCTGTGTGATCATGAGGTGATGGAATAAGGTATCAAGCATCAGAAGACCCAAAACAAATAAACATCAATGCAAATGATGGGGATCAATAGAAACCCAAAGCCCATCTGTAGATAAATGGACATCCCTCACAGAAGGATCACAAGGAAAGGGTCACGGCCAGGGTGCGGCAAAGCAACAAGGGAACACACAACATCCTCTGGTTCTTTAATACTTCCTCTCCCCCCACCCACCAATCCCATCTCCACTATCATGAACCCAGTTCTGCTGTAGAGATCCAGTTAGATTGAAGCATGTACACTGGTACAGATAAGAACTCTCGACACATGGAATGCAGAACAAATAAGTCCTTCAAGAACAGCAATCAGAGTATCAATACCATGAGGGTAGGGGGAAGGTTGGGGGGAAAAGGGGAGACAACAGGGTATTGGCTACAGTGATTGACACATTAATTCCCAATCCCCTCCGCAGGGGGTCAAAAGGAGACAGTGGTCAGTGTAAGACATGAAAATATTAATTTATAATTTATCAGGGGCCGATGAGGGTGGGAGAGTGGAGGTGAGGGAAAAAGGGGAGCTCATACCAACGGCTCAGACATAAAGAAATTATTTTGAAGATGATGGAAACATATGTACAAAATGTTCTTGATACAATTGATGTATGAATTATTACAAGAGCCCCCAATAAAATTATTTATATTTCCAGAATGGATAAAAATATAGGAACAACTCTACATATACAAGAGGATAAAAAATTCCCAATCAGTAGTAATAAGAAGAAATCCACAACTAAATGCATTATGCTAGAAAAACAATGTTAAACAAAAAGAATGGCCTACAAAGCAATTCAACTTACCCACTGCCAATGGGCCAACTCCAACTCAAGAGCGTTAGTCTAGGGCAGAGCAGAATTTTAGTGTATAGTTTCTAAGCCTGAAAATTTTTATGGGATTAGAAACCTTCCTCTTTCTTCTGAAGAGAAGCTGGTGGGTTTGAACTGTCAACTTTGGGGTGAGTGGACCAATGTGTAATCCACTACACCATCACAGTTTTTAAAAGCCAATAAAGGGGAGTAAAATAGAAGGGCAGTGACAAAGAGAAAGACCTTCAAGAAGATGGATTGACAACATGGCTGTGACAATGGGCTCAAGCATGGCAACAACTGGGGAGGGGTGGGGGGGGGAGGAAGACGGGTAAGCACAGGACCAGGAAGTGTTTTGGTCTATCATGCATTGGGTCACTGTGAGTCAGAATCAACTGGATAGCACTTAACAACAGACAACAAGAGGGGGTGGGGAGAGGGCAGAAAATACCATAACTGAGTACCTTAGAAAACCCAAATACTAGGTACACTGAGTGAAAAACTCAATATTGTTAAGGTGGCAATTCTCCTAGATTGACTCATTTGGAACACAAACACAAACCTGTCGCCATCAAGTCAAATTCTGACTCACAGCAACCCTATAGGACCGAGCAGAACACCTCATAGTGTTTTCAAGGCAGTAAATCTTTTGACAGAAACACACGGCCACATTTTTCTCTCTTGGGAGAGTGGCTGGTAGGTTTGAACCACCAACCTCTTTGTTTATCAGCCAAGCACCTTTGCCACTGCACTACTGAGTACAACAAAATCCCTATCAAAATTCCATCTGCAAAGGCTGCTTTACAGATCTTGATAAAATAATCTTAAAATTACAAAAAACTTACCATGCCAAAACAATTTTTTGTTTGTTTGTTTTGGGCATCACTGCTCTCCGGTGGTGTGAGTAGGAGGCCCAACCCCACTGCTGGAATTGAACCTCCGTCCCAGTGGGCCTCAGTCCTATGCACAACCACTACGCCACCAGGGCTCAGCCCTCCAAAACAATTTTTTAAAAGGATAAAGTCGCAAGACTTTCAGTCCAGAGTTTCAAAACTTACTGCAATGACCAAAGTTATCAACAATATGTGGCACTGGTATAAGGATAGAAAAATAAGCCACAGAATAGATGTGTGCATGTGCGCGCGCGCGCGTGTGTGTGTGTGTGTGTGTGTGTGTGTGTGTGTGTGTGTTCAACTGATTTTCAAAGAAAGTGCCAAGGGAACTCATTGGGAGAAAAATAATTGACTACTAATCCTACTGAGGAAACAACATCTATGCCAAAAGATGAAACTAGACCTTTACCTTGAACCACACCCAACAATTTAAGTCAAAATGGATAATAGAGTTAAATTTTTGTTAATATGTCTAGGTCTTGTCTCGGTGGTCCCAACTCATAGCAGTGCTATAAAAATACTGCTCAGATTGTTGTTTCATATCTTACACTTCCCACTATCTCGACAATACAACAGGATGAAAATACTGCTCAGTCCTGTACCACCATCCAATTGTTACATTTGAACTCTCATTGTTGCAAACACCATGTCAATCCATATCCTTGATGGTCCTTCTCTTTTTCTCTGCCTTTCTTCTTTACCACACATAATGTCCTTTTCTAAGGACTGAACTCTCCTGATAACTTGTCTGTGCTAGGCCAGGTCGTCTAGAGAAACATATCCAGCAGCACTTACATATGTTTAAGAAAGAGCTTTTTATCAATAAGTAATCATATCAACAGAAGACATCTCAACCTGGTCTAACCCAAGACCACAAGTTCAATGTAAGCCAACGCCCTCTTCAGACTCATCATGATAGTTGGGTTTATTATGTCAACTGGGCTTCCCTAGGAACTTGTGGGCAA
>PVJH01049819.1:0-10132 GCA_004026705.1 Nesogale talazaci | reverse complement strand
CCCCTCTCAGCCTCCCCGCACCGTACTCTTTAAAACACGACTGACCAACATGCGCAATCTCTCTCCCCGGTGCCGTGCATCCCCCCCCCCCCCCCCCCCCCCCCCCCCCCCCCCCCCCCCCCCCCCCCCCCCCCCCCCCCCCCCCCCCCCCGCGCGCTAGCTTCCTAGAACAGGCAGCCAGCAGGAAAAGAGAGCGAGCAAGCTGAGAGAGGGAGAGCGAGGGAGCCAGGAGCGCCGGCAGATCTGTTGCAAAAACACCAAATAACGCCGTGGAGGTGCGCAGGGCCCATCCGCCGTGGACTGGCTCTTACCTTGCTCCGCGATGCCCTCCCGAAGGGCGCTGCCCTCGGCTACGCGCGGCGGCAGGGGCCGGAGCGGGAAGGATGCTCCCGAAACCCGGAGCTCCAGGGGCCGGCGCGGGCGGGCGGGGGGCGCGCATCCATCCGGGGTTGCAGCGAGGGAGGCAGCCTGGCCCTGGGCGTCCCCGGCCCCGTGCCCCTGCCGGGGACCGTCAAGCTGCCGGGCCCAAGCCGGGGCCGCTAGGAGTGGGCGCAAAGTAACTCCATGGACGCTACTCGCCTCCCCCCCCCCCCCCAAATAAATACAGCCTCCTACTGCGATGGCCGCGGTCGGCACCATTCACCAACCCCCTGTGTGTGTTTCTGTTTCTTTTTAAACCAAGACTTCCTTGTGATCTCTTTAGAGAGGAAAAAAAAAAAATGTGTTGGGGTGGGGGTGGGGGCGGGCGGGAGGAGCGAGGGAGGGGGAGTAGCCACTTTTTTCTTATTCACTCCGATCTCCTCTCCTGACACCCCCCGCCGCCCGCTCCCCCTCCCCCAGCCCGGTGGTGTGCTTCCCGCGGCGAGTCCAGGTAGCGTGGCCCGCCCCAGGGTGAGGGTGCCCCGGCGGGCCGGCCGCCCGCACCCCCGGGCCCAGACTCCCCATAGGCTCCAGGGCGCCCCCGACCCGTCCTGTCCCCAGGGCCGGGCCTGAGCGGCGGCAGCGCCCGTGCAAGTCCCATCAGGTCTGCTCACACTTCACACACTCGCATGCATACCCCGCCCCTCCACTCTCACTCACACTTTCTGCTCACACCCCGCCCCCTTCGCTCCCCAGACCCGGGCGGCGCCCCCCGCAACCTTTCAGAGAGAGAGAGAGAGAAAAAAAAGCCAGCTTATACTTAAAAAAATCTTTTGGCGCCATATTAATGACGTACTTAAAATTTGCCATTTCTCCCTGCGTCAAAAAGACGTTTCTCTGCAAATAACAGCCTGAAGGCGACACTCGCGGAGGGAACGAGGTTTGCACTGAGCACCCCGCCCCCCCGGGGCTCCAGCGCTGGGAGACCCTCGCCCCAGGCCCAGCTTCCCAAATCGCTGGTTTTGAAAAGGCGAATCGAATAAATCGCGTGGCGTTTTGCAGCGCCAGAAGTGGGCTGAAAGTGCTGGCAGGAGCGGAGAGGAGGGGCTCGCCCGAGTCTAGGGGAGGGGGCGCGGCCCTCCCCCACCCACACCAGATGGAAACTAACATCCCGGGCGGGGGAAACTTGAAATCGTGGGCAATTCTCAGGAATAGGGAGGGGCGGGCCGTAGTGAGGGTCCCCCACGAGCCCGCCGACCCCTCCCCTCCCCCTCCCCCTTCACCCCCGGGTCCCGGCGCCCGGGGCTGCCCTGCATTTCCGGGGGGTGGGGGACGCGGTGATGGGTGGTGGGTGGGTGGCACGTCTGACCCCGTCGGAGTTTTCATTCGCCCCAGGTTAACCCCATCCCCCTTGTACCCCACCCCTTTTCTCCAAGGCCACTAAAGGGTTAAAAAAAAAAAAACCCCAGGGGCAACTTCCAAAGGCTGGCACTCGGCGAGGAAGCAGGGCGCCCCACTCCCCACCCTTCGCCTCCTCGCCCCTCCTCCTCCGGCTCCAGTTCCCGACTTGACCTTGTGGAGCACAAACAGAGCGCTCGGATCCGCGCAGTTTCTGGAAGAAGAGCCTGCGCTTGCCGGGCGGGCGGGCGGGCTGGCGGGCGACTCGCGGGCGGTGGCGGGGCCTTGGGGCCGTTCCCGGAGCCGCCGGCCACACCCACCCAGCCCGCCGCGGCGCTCACCTTCTCTCGAGGAAGGAGAAAGGCTCGCCTCCTGGATGGGGAGGAGAGGGCGAGCTGCCACCTCCTCCGGATGCCCCCAGCTGGGCAGGGGGGGTGGTCTGGCCTCCGGCGGGGAGAAAGGGAAGACGTGGGAGCTTGGCCCAACATCCACCCCCCTAGGATCACTGCCAACTTTTCCTCCCCATTCCCCCACACCTCCTTGGCTGCCCCTCAAAAGATGATCAGTGATAAGATGATCAGTGATTTTCTTTTTCTTTTCTTCTCCCCCCCCCCCCCCCCCCCCCCCCCCCCCCCCCAGCTCAGCTCACCTTTGACTTCGAAGGCACATGAGTGAGTTGGGAACGGGAACCTACCTCCTTCTTGCTCCAAGACTGAAGATTGTTTGTTCTTTCTTTCCCTTCCACCCCTTTCATGGAAAGATAAATATTCAATTTACATAAGATGACATTTATGTGACAATTAAGAAGATTCCCCGATGGAATGTTGTGAACACATTTGCTTATAGGAGAAATAAATCTAATAATAAACAAACTCATAATAACAGCACAAATCCTCCGACAGGGCGGATTGTCTACACAACAAAGAGGGAGATGATAGATGCCGAAATAAGACCCTTTTGCAACCAGAAGAAATATGAGCTCAAAGGAAGCCATGGCCCTGCTTCTGTTCCTTGGGCCCATTCACAAAGTCTGGGGAGGCCCCTGGAGGAGAAGGAGGAGGAGGGACTGGGCTCACCTCCCATTAGACCTGGCTCGGGCTCTCCATGGATTTTCCTCAACCCAAGCCCAGTGCCTGGAAACAGGTGTCACAGGCTGTGGTCTTGCGGAGTAAGGGTTAAATTCCTGGGTATAGATTCTGATTCTGTCACTCAGTAGAAGAGACTGGACCTGATGCGGGCAAGTGAATGGGTCTCTCTTTACTCTGCTGTAGACTGCAGTGGTTGGAGGAGGGTTCTGGATGCTGGGTGTGCTCCCTCCCAGGAGTCTGTGCTTGGAAGGGTGAATATGCCTTCTGAGAAGCTCTTGACACTGGGAAACTGGGACGGTCATAGTCATCTTGCTCTCATTGAAGACACGTGCAGTCTCCAAGGAAGAGCGAGACAGAAAGCCAGAGGGATAGAGAGCAAAGGTGGTCCGAACGTTAGCCTCAGCTCTGCGGTTTGGGGTCCAGCGGGATGAGGGAAGGGCCAGCTCACAGTGGCAGCATCGACAGTGGTTGAATGTGGCCGCAGAGCGTTGACATGCATGAGTGTTGACATCTCTCTTCCAGTGCCTTGGAGGCATAAAATATGATATATAAAATATGCTATGGAAGACATTTATCGAGCACCTGCTATGTGCGGTGCACTGAGCCAGTCCATCCTTACAAAAGCCCATCTTTTTATTTTTTCACTCCCTCTCTCCCAAAAGCCCCATCTTTAAGTGTTTGGAAAGGTTTCAGAACGTATCAACAGACACGCCATTTATAAGTTGTGACACGAGGAGCACTTAGATCCAGTTAACCTCAAAGGCCTATGGAAACCGTACTGGCTTCCATTGACCACCTGGCCATAAATCAAAGCATGAGTATTATTGGTTTAATTGGGGCTGGGAGCCCGACTGCCATTGTGGAAGACTGAGCAGGGTTTTACTGGGCTTGAGTGGGACCCAGGCCCCCTAAAGGGTTCATGGGAGACACCTGTCGCAGAGCTCGGGAAGCTCCACCAGCACCCTCAGTTTCTCACGCCGAGCCCCCTGCTGCTCTTTAAGTTTAGTCTTGACAATATTAGCATAAGGATAAGGATAAGGTTAATTGTTAACACTTTAATCTTTATTAAAAGTCTCTCAAATCATTCATTAACCTTTTGCAGGAGAAAAAGAAATGGAAATGGAGCAAAGTTGGGAGATGTGATCGTTTATTGGAGGAACATTGATTGAGAGGCGTGGGCTATGCCAGACACAATTCTAAGTCCTGGGGCCAGCGCCCAACACGTGGGAAAAGAAGTTCAGCGCTTGCGGAACTGCCTTTCCAGAGGAGGGAGCTAGGCAATTTAACAAAATAAGTAAAAGATGGTCTCTGTTTGAAGGCGACTACGTAGTATAGGAGGGAAACAAGGGAAGGGGAATGAGTGGGGGTGCAATTTGAAGTAAGGTGATAGGGAAGGCATCGGCCAGAAGCTGGCTATGAGTAAAAGGAGGCTGTGTCGGCAGGTGGGAGCAAAGCATGCTGGGTCAAAGGTTCTAACCTGGAGATCCCTCCAGGAGGCCTATGGCTACAATTTGGAGAGTCCCGTCTGAGGCAGGCGGGTGGTGGTGGGGAGAAAAAGAAATCCCATCTTTATTGTGCTAATTAAAATTTAGCATGTTCTTCCATTATGAGTGCAGGCAACATCGCAGTGGTGATTCGCAGCACCTGTGATGCTGCTAACCCAAACCACAGATATTTCCATATCACATGAGGGTTGTGCAGTAAGCTTCCAATATAGTCCCCTCACCAGCACTTCCAAATTACGCTGCGAGCTCTTGCAATTTAATGACTTAATGAGAAGCACATACATTAATTACTACATTACACGTTCTTAAATATTTCAGAGTCGTATTTCAAGAGACTCGGTCTTCCTTGTAATTTATGCAATGTGTTTTATAGATTTAAAAGTACACTCAGAAGGAGTTCATGGGCGCTACACACTGGCACACACAAGCAAAAAGGTTGAGAATCCGTGTCTCTGCTAGTACAAAGGCCCTGGGGTAGGAATGTGCCTTTGATGTCCAAGGAAGAGATGATCTAGCGCACTGTTGGAAATTTGTCTTTTGCTGGGAGTTAGCTGAGATGCGAGGGGGAGATTTTAGGCAGGAGGGTGACATGGTCTTATTTACTAAATCCTGGGGGGTAGGGTGAGGGGAGACAGGCTGAAGGGGACGAGGGCCGAGAGAGGAAATCCAGTGGAGAGGTTTCAGCAATCAACCAGCAAGAGGTGATGCTAAGTTGAACCAGTGCTTAGCAATGGAAGTGGTGAGAAGTGGTTGAATTTGAGGTCTATTGTGAAGGCAGCTCTGACAGGGTCTGCTGTGTGAGAGAGAGAGAGAGCGATAGAAAGAAGTCCACAAGACTTCAAGACTTTTGCCTTGAGCAAGTGAAAGAATGGAGTTACCATTAATGGAAATGAAGGAAATGCGGAAGGAGCTGACTCTGGAGGAGGTGCAGGAACAGTGTCGGATAGACACGTGCCTATTAGAGGCCCTCATGCAACCCTCTTGAGATGCTAGAGTCTAGTCCAACCATCTGGGAGACAGCTCGGTCATGGAATCTCAGTTCAGGGTGAGGCGTCAGCAGAAGACGCCATTCAAGAGCAGTCAGCTGGTCAATGACCTTGTAATCTATAGGAAGTGAGTGTAAAAAGAGAAGTGGCTCAGCGATGATGTCCTTGGACACTGGAAGATGCGGAGGAATGAACAAAGATGGTGCCGGGAAGCAGAGATAGGAGGGATGGTGTCTAGAGAGGATGGGGTCCTGGAAGCCAAGTGAGGAGAGAGCTTTAGGAGAGGGGGAAAGCCTAATGTCCAAGGCTGCCGATGCGTCAGACAAGGGTTGAGAATTGACTAGTATCCGGTTCCACAACATGGGGGTACAGATGACCTTGACCACAGCTATGTCAGTGGAGGATGGTCAGCACAAGTTTGATCAGAGTGAGTTCATGAGAGAGGGAGAAAGCTTACACCTTAGGAATAAAATGTTTTGAGAATGATGAGGGCAACAAATGTACAAATGTGCTTGACGCTGTGGATGGATGAATGGATTGGGATAAGAGTTGTACGAGCCCCCAAGTAAAATGATTTTAAAAAGAAAAAAAAAAAGGAAAAGCAACTTTCCACTTGTTCAGCTTTTCTCCAGATACTGCCAGAAAACAAGGTGTCCTGTAGACGAGGGTGGGTCAAAAGGTAGTGCCACTAGGGTTTCAGTTCAGACATACACAAGTTTATTCCAACACAGCATGCTGATTGATACATGGCTCTCCGACCAGTGGATGGTGGCAGACACGTTCTCTCAGGCATATACTTATCCTAGTCTCTTTTGAGTGCCTTTGGGGGAAAAAAAACCCCACCAAAATCCAGTCAGCAACTTTCAAGGGGATCTGATGGCTTAGTGAAATCCAATACATGGGTCCAGCAGGCTTTGGCAATGAATTATTTGGGGAAATCTCGAAGGGTTCATCTTGACAGGATTTCTCAAAGAATCATCACAGGGGCTTATGATGAACAGGCTTTACAGAAACTGAAAACTGCATTGGCGAGAACAGGCCAGGACACAGTTGCCTGAAGAATCTCTCCCTTGCACCCTTCCCCCCCCCCCCCCCCCCCCCCCCCCCCCCCCCCCCCCCCCAGACAGTTCATCTCTCTGCTCATTCTTCAAGAGGGGTGAGGTGGTTGTTTATTTTACTTTTTTGAGGAGCAAGGGTTTGCCAGCAGGATTTCACTGGGAAACTTTATTTCATCCACCGTAAACTCCTTCAACCCTATAGCCTTGATCGTGTCCCTTCAGACACCTTTTTGTTCCCCAAACTCAATGAACATTGTAAAAGAATGCGATTTGAGTTCCTCAAGAAAGTCCAAACTGACGTCGGGACCTGGCCTTAATCGAGGAGCACAGAACTATGGGGGGCAAGGGTTTGAACTCACAGACGTTGGGTCGATTCCGACTTGCAGCGGCCCACTAATACAGAGCAGAACTGCCCCTGCGGGTTTTGAAGACTGTAAATCTTTATGGGACTAGAAAGCCTCCTCTTCTTCCCCCTGAGCAACCGGTGTCTCAGACCGCTGCATGTACAGTCAGCAGGCCAGTGCGTGACCCACGACATTACCAGGGCTTCTTGCAAGAAGGGCTGGAGAGAATGAAGCACCACCCTCAGAAGCACAGAGACCTAGATGGAGGAGAGGTCACCAAGCTAAAGCTTCCCCTTTTGATTTTTGCTGAGGAAGGGCACCTCTGTTTTTGTAGCGGGGTTTTTTACTTACTCCAGGGTATATTTGTGGGTGTGTATAGAGATGGATAACCCTGTATCTGCAGACCTTCGACTCGACTAGCGTTTGCTGAGGGGCTTCCCTGTGCTCGGCGTGGTGATGAATGCTATAAATAGTGAGGGAAATGAAACACATTCGCTGCCTTCCAAGAGTTTATAATCGAGCAAACCTCTGTGGCACATGAAACACACACAACACATGGCTAACTATACACGTCATTTGGGGCATCCGTTTTTCTAGGCGAGCAGGCAGATGGTTAAGACTGGATTCCAGAGCCCGTCAGACCTGGGTTTGACTCTGGTCTCCATCATCCCCCGGTCGTGCGACTCTGCCAAACTCACTCAAGTGCTCTCCAGAGGTGGGTCTGGGACGGCGCCTGCCTGAGAACCTTCATTTTTCACAAACACCTGGTTGTTTTTGATGCCCTTAGCCTGGGAACCACATCGGTCATTTCTCATTAGAAACCCAGCAGCCCTCGTTACCCAGAAAAATCCTTTCAATGACTTGCAGTGCATGTCCAGATGGAGAGGTCCAGCATAGCTACACATTCTAAACGGAGAACACAGCACCATTCAGCATTTCTTCACTGAGTGTTTATTGAGTGCGTACGATGTTCCTGGTAGTGTTTCAGGGCCAGAGACATAGGCCCTATTTCACTCTTGATTGGACTGTCATTGAGGCAGGTAGGGGTCCCAGCTGGCACCCTCCTTGGCAGCCTGCAGCTGTGCCAGGTGGGAAGTCCTTTCCCAGGGATGTGACCTGTGTTTACTCAGTGGCTGCTTAGCCCACTGCTCCTGAGGCAGCATGCACCCCAAGCCCCTGGACTCTGGGGATAGCGAGCTTTTGGATCTGACAAGCCTGCCTTTCTGAGGGTCTACGTTTCCGACAAGCTTTCAGGGGCTGCTAACTGCTGGTCCATGGACCATCCTCAAAGTAGCACAAGGTGAGAGCATCAGGAAAATTCCGTCACCAGACCTATTGTAACCTTTGAGGGGGCTGAGCCCCGGTGGCGTAGTGGTTGTGTGCGAGACTGCGGCCCACTGGGATGGAGGTTCAATTCCAGCTCCACAGGAGCAAAGGCTGGACCTCCTTCTCCCACCATCAGAGGGCTGTGATGCCTAAAAAAAAAAAAAATAATAAAACAAAACAAAACAAAACCTTTGAGGCATGGATCAAAAGACTGTGGAAATCTTGGGGAGACAGGATGGGAACTTAGGAAGCCATCGGAGACTTGCCGTTTTCTTGGATGCAAGGTGAGGTTGGCACACAATGTCTTCTGTCTCCTCGGTTTCTGGAATTCCGTTCTTGCTCACTCACATGTAGTCAGAGGTATGAAGTGGCCTTCCTCCGATACCGAGGCCACATTCCTGTTCATATAGTCCAGCTAGGAAGCATGGTGAGAGGATACGCCCTGACACACACCTTTCCTGATTTCAAACCATTTCCTTGTTACGTTCACACAGCTGCCTCTTGATCCAGGCACCAGTGCCGCATCAGCACAAAGGCGTTTTCTGGAATTCCCATTCTTTTCAAGGCTAGCCATAGTTTCTTTTGGTTCACACAGATGAATGACTTGCCACAGTGCCTCAAACACAAGTAAACATCTTTTGGGTGTTCTCTGCTTTCAGCCAAGATCCATCTGACATCAGTAATGATATCTCTCATTCCACATCCTCTTCTGAATCCGCCTAAACCTCTGGCCGCTCTCTGTCAAGGTCCTGCTGCGATCATTGATGGATGATCTTCAGCAAAATTTTACTTACATATGCTATTAATGATATTGTTCTATAATTTGAAGATCCTCTTAGGTCACCTTTTCTTTGGAACGGGTACAGATGTGGAGCTCTTCCAGTCAGTTGGCCAATTACTCGCCTTCCAAATTTCCTGGCATCGATAAGCGAGTGCTTACAGCGCTTCATCAACTCGTTGAAACTTTTCAACTGATAGTCCATCATCTCCCGGAGTCTTGTTTTTGACGGCGACTTGCAGTACAGCTTTGACTTCTCTCAGCACCACTGGTTCTTGCTCCGATGTCACCTCCTGAAATGTTTCTGGGTGGTTTTTTTTTCGGGGGGGAGGGCAAGATACAGTGACTCGGTGTCTTCTTCCCATCTTCTTTTGATGCCTTCTTCATGAAATCCTTTCCCCATGGCACCTTCCAATACTGTAACTTGAGGCCTTGAATTTTTTCTTTGAGTTCTTTTGGTTTCAGATATGCTGGCCATGCGCTTATTTGGTTTCCGAATTCTATGTTTTTGTACATACCATTTTAATATTTTACTTTGCTTTCTTGAGCTGCTCTTTGACGATTTCGGTCCATCTTTTTGACTTCACCATTTCTTCCAGTTGCCTTGGCATATTGTCAGGAGAGTCCAGTCCCCGGAGAAGGACATCACACCGGCTGAAGTAATGAGCAGTGAAACGGAAGGAGACCTTGGACAAGATGGATCGGCACAATGGCTGCCTGGATGGGCTCAAACATAAGATAAATTGTGAACAATTGAAAGGAGTTGGAAACAACCCAGATTTCCATCAACAGATGGTACATGAGTACAATGGAATCCTACACGTCCCTAAAAAGCAGCGATGAATGCATGGAGCACATCGCCACATGGGAAGAACGAGAGTAAATCATGCTAAGTGAAGTAAGTCAAGGACAGAAGGACAAGCGCCACATGAGTCCACTGAGGAAGGTTTAAAAGCTATAACGGGACAGAGGGGAAAAGCAACATTCCTGGGGTGAGGTCTAGCAACTATGGCAGGGGTCAAGCCCAATCCAGGCATACATATGACAGTCAATTAAATAAGAAAGGGGAAAGAACAAAAAAAGACGTGGGCGGTGGGGGTAGCAGGGCAGTAACCATCCAAGGGAAGGATATTGTTTTTATTTCCACAGGACAGGAAGAGAGAAAGACCAGGCTTCAACCTGATGCGCCAAGACATGAACACAACATACCCCGGCATGTACCAGGGAACCAATAGAGAGGTCTGCAGGGCTGACCCCAATTCTGATTATGTACCACCCCCCCCCCCCCC
>PVJH01049818.1:0-10121 GCA_004026705.1 Nesogale talazaci | reverse complement strand
CTCCCAGCAGGTACCATGAGCAAGGTTAGTGGGCCCCACAAAACCCAGCTATCCCTTTTGTTCCTCAATTCCAGTCCCCCATCACTGTGGCTGTCACTGAGCAAAACTCTAAACCCAAATACACACCCCAAAGCTAATTGTGACTCACTCCTGGAGACCCCAGTCAGGGCTTACAAAGCACAAGTGCCACGTGGTGGTGGGGGGGACTGGGCGGGGGGGGGGGCGTTTCTTTGCTGCTGCAGCAGACTGACAGGAGTGCTTCCTCTTGGAGCACCCAGTGTCCCACAGTAAACAAACCACGACAAAACCCACCCCCCACTGCCTTCCAGTCCATTCGGACTCATAGCGTCCCTGTAGAGCAGGTGCCCAATAACTACGCGTTGGGTGAAATCATGAATGGCGAAGAAGAGACCCGGGCGGCCCGGGCTTGCAGCGGGCGGGCAGGCGTGTGCCGAGCGCTCCTTCGAGGCCGGGCCTCCTGTTCCGAGTCGAGTCCCTGCGGGCGGCTCAGATCTTTCGCACCCGCGTGCACAAAGGGAGGCGGGCGGCCGCCAGGCGAGTGCCGCAGCAGCTGCACAGGCGGCGGTACATGTGAGAAGTTTGTGAAAGGAGAAGAGAGAAAGGGAGAGGAAGATGGGCCGGGGGCGCTGGGAACACCTGGCTTGGCAGCCCCGCCAGCTGCCTCCCAGCGATGGCATCTTGCGTTCGGGCCGCCCTATCGGGCCATCTCCCCCTGCACTCCTTCAGCCCCCACCCCTTCACTCCTAGGTGGAGCTTGGCAAGTGATGAAGAAGGTATGAGATCTCTGCCTGCCAGCGTGCCAAGGGACCCAAATCTGAACCCCTCTAAGGAAGGCTCTCCTGGGCTTGAGGGGCAGAGAGGCAGGGATTGGCCCATCCATGAGGGTGCTTGAGAGTTAGACAATAGGAGAAACACTGCCTAAACTTGGGACCTTGGGCAACTCAAGGCCCTCCCCTCTCATGCCTCAGTGTTCTCATCTGTAGACTGCAGATAGTAATGTAAATGTCTTAGGCTTGTGGAGATTCAGAGAACTGACTACAATTCTGAAGTATTTAGCATCAACTTGAAAACTAACACAGCAGCAAACCTTCACCACCATTGAGTGGATTCCAACTCACAGCGACCAGTATACCACAGAGTAGAATTGCTTCTGTGGGTTTATAAGACTGGAAACCCTTCCAAGAGTAGAGAGCCTCATCTGTCTTCCTTAAAGCAGCTGGTGGTTTTGAACTGCTGACCTTTCTGATTGTAGGCCTCTGTGTGTTCCTCTATACCAGTGGTTCTCAACCTTTCGAATGCCACAACCCTTTAATACAGTTCCTCATGCTGTGGTGACCCCCCAACCATAAAATTATTTTTTTGCTAATTCATGGCTGTAAGTTTGCTACTCCTATGAATTGTAATGTAAATATCTAATATGCTGGGTGTGATAGGCAACCCCTGTGAAAGGGTCATTTGACCCCCAAAGGAGTCTCGACCCACAGCTTGAGTGAGAAGTCCTGCCCTATACCAACAGTCTAGCAGACAGATACATGATGCTTCTCATCACCATCATCCTCATTCATGTCACTTGGCCAGAGTCCTGAGGAGGACATCATTCATTGGACACAAATTGCATTGCTCCCCTTCTAGGCCTACTGATGCAGGGACACTGGAGGCACAGGCACTGTTGTCCCAGGAAGAGGTAAAACTTACCTGAACCTTGGAGAAGTCTCGGAAGCCTTCAGGGAGGCAAGACCATAAGATATTGTGATCTTGCCAAGAGATAATAGAGAAAGTGGCAAAAGATTTTGGGAGCTCGGGGAAGGAAAATTCAGGATGTTGGTGAAATTCCCATACTTATTTAGGCAGGGATTTGAAAAAGTAATCCTAAAGCACGTTTTCCAAGGTGAAGGTCCCAGATCACCTGCATTTGAACTATGGATATCTATTGAAACATGTCTTAGCTTTTTTGAGTCAGCATTTCTGCATGTGGCCTGGAAAGCTATATTTCCAGGGGGGCAGCCCCTAGAATGTCTATAAAGACAAAGTCAACAACCAAGAAAATGCCCCAGCCCTTCCTGCTACAGTGCCCATCCTTCTGGAGGACATAGACCTTCGCCCTGACGTTTTAGTTCTGTATGGGACAATTCTTTCTGCCTCTGAGTTGGCAGAGCAATGTCCTCTATACCTCCAGAACCTATCACAAGATCCAACCATCAGCCGGTATTTAGAAATGTCTACAATGAAGACATGGCCCGATTCAGCGGGACTTGCACAAATGTTCAGGTGGTCCTGTATTTGTACCTTCTGATAGGTTTTGAGTAGTTTGGGTGTGTGTTTTATTAGTAGTTCAATGTCTTTTGCTAAGACATGGCCGCTCCACTTTAGCACCATCCCAAGCCCTTTTAGACATCTAACCTGTTAATACTTTCTTTTTTTTCTGTTAATACTTTCATTTAGCAGCCCCTGACAACATTTCAGTGAGGGCACCCTTAAAAGGATGTTATCAACTGTTTTCTTTGAAGGCTGAGTTTTTATTTGATTCCAGTGTGGCCTTTTTCCTTCTGTCTTTTCCAGTCCCTTCTCTCCAGGCCTTCTCTTCAAAAGGCTGCTTGTTCCAGAACTTCTTGGGGGGGACAGAGAGAGAAGGATCAGTAAACACAGAGAGCCAAATGCAATAGTGCTTTTTGTTTTTGTGGTTTTAGTGCTGGGGACGCTGGAGTAGTACATTGCTTCTGCAGGCCTGAAGGGGACCATTGGCTTTGTTCTGCCTCTGACACGATCCTGCACTTAACGCTGGCCATTATCTCTCAGAACCCTGAATTAAACAAAAAGAATTATCAGTGTAGATCAGTGGTTCTCAGCCTTCCTAATGCCACGACCCTTTTTATACAGTTCCTTATGTTGTGGTGACCCCCAATCATAAAATCATTTTTGTTGCTATTTCATAACTGTAAGTTTGATCCTGTTATGAATCACAATGTAAACATCTGATAAGCAAGATGTATCAGGTGCCCCCAAAGGGGTTGTGACCCACAGGTTGAGAACTGTTGGTGTCGATGGACCATCTCATCCCAGAGATTAGAGATTTAGCTTCAGCAGTGGACTGGAGTGTAATGGAGTGAGTGTGGATCTCAGAGTACCAGTCAAGTCTTCCTATAGCAGTCTCACTCCCCTCCCCTCCTTGATCTTCTATCATTTGACAGCAAAACCAAACATTCGTTGAAAGCATTTAGCAGCCACCTAGCTCAACTGTCGAGGCTCAGATGGGATCATAGAGACCTAGAGTCAGAGCCCTGAGAGAAGCTCAGCCCCCAGGGCTTATGAGAGGAACTCTGTGTGTGTGTGTGCAATGTTCATCCCCAGCAGCCATGCCACCTGTATGGAGTCCCGGTGGTGTAATGGTTAAGCATTGGGCTGTGATCCACTTGGGTGAGAGTTTGAAACCTCCAACAGCTCTGAGGGAGAATGACTGGACTTCCTGTTTCCTAAACAGTGACAGTCTCTGAAATCCACCAGGGTCCCTATGAATCAGCATTGACTTCTATACCACCCTTACTTTGAGTCTTGTCATGAATCTATATTCCTTCCAATGGCACTGCAAATTTGTGGTCACTTCTGGTGGGAATTTTGGACTGGTGTCTCATTGAGGGCAGAGGGATAGAATCTTCTGATGGATCTGATCTGTGCCGCAGCCTTTGGTATGGGGTCTGACAAAGAGCAGGCATTCAAAGCACGAAAAAGAGAAGAGAACCACAGTTTGCACTTGCAGACAAGCCTCCCTCCAGGCTGTCTTTGCTCCCAAATGCTTACTCTTTAAGTAAAGGGAGAAAAAGAGGAGCTAGCATTTATTTCCTGCTTTGAATGTGCCAGCCATTGTACCAAATGCATTTCTCACAATTATCTACCAGAGAAACCATACTTGATCCATTTGACAGATGAGGAAACTGCTGTACAGAGATAATGGGGCCAGTAGATGCATGATCTGTGAGAAAAAGGCAGAGGTTTACACAACGACGGGCTGGGTGTTGGATGCTTTCCTGACTTTTCTACCTCTTAAGTATTTTCAACAGAGCCCACAGTCTTGCAATCCAGTTTTAGTGGCTGGTCTGAAATTTGATCCTGTTTTGACTGATCCTGAAATTACTCCTGTTCCTCTCAGAAGGAAATCAGTAGAGTTGGGCTAGGACCTTTCTCCAGAGCAGGCCTACTCAGACGGGAAGACCCAAGAATTGGGGACCCTGGCCTAGAAAGACTTTACCTCTTAGAAAGTCAAGAGGTAATGCTTTCTCTTTAGTTGGGTAATACCACACAACTGTTACACTTCTGGAAAACTCCACTAGTTCCCCAGGTGGATAGGGTGATGTCGCTGACCCCAGGGGTGGCTCTGCAGTCAGAGGTGGTGGCTGTGGCCTTGTGGACTCAGCTGGGCGCTGGGAGCTTCTCTCAGAACCCGGAGGTCCTAGTGCCCGCAGCGGTCCCAGGATTTTCCATCCATTATTCATGATGTTTACAAGCTGGGGTAAAAGGAGAGGAGAGGGTTGGAGATGGAAAGAGAGGCACGAGCAGAGGCAGAACAGTATTACCTCCCCCCCAGGCAGGAAATAGCCAAACGTATCTGGGGGGGGGGCCCTCAGGAATCCGATCTGGCGGCCCACACATAGTAGGCTGCCAGTAACTGATTGTGGAATGAATGAACAAACGGGGTGAATGGATCTGCGCCTAGCCAACTAGTTGTGTGATCTTTGGCAAATCGTTTAACCCCTCTGGCCTTCCATTTCTTCCTCCGAAGGACTGGATAACAATTTCTACCCAGAGGATTGGTTTGAGCATCCCAGGAGCTAAGTCTCCATGCTGCCTAGCACATATTAGGAGCCCCATCACAGCAGCTCTGATTACAGAGCATGGAGCATGTAAGTGTTAAGTGACCCAGGAGAAGCGCTCTGACCCGCTTCCGAGACAGAAGCAGCAGCGGGCTGCCTTGAACTGTCACGAATCTCAAAAACACTACTAAGCTTCTACACCCTGAGAGGTTAGGGGTAGGGGAAGTGAGCTAAGTCGTCTTTCTCAAGCGAAGGCAAGGCAGGCTAGCATGGACAGGAAGCTGCTGGCCTCCTGTACGGATTCTGCCTCTCCTTCTGCAAGCGGCTGCTGGGGGAGGTCACCTGGGACCCATTCTGGCAGCCCCGCGCCCTCCCCAGGGCCGGTCTGGGAGCTCGAAGGCGCCTCCTCGCTGCACCGCGGGGCCGGGCACTGGTGGACGGCTCGGGCGGGAGGCCAGGCGCGCCCTGGAAATGGCCAGTTTGGCGGCAGCCGGGCCGACGAGAAGTGTGTCTGTGGGGGGGAGGGGTGGACGGCTGGGGAGGTGGAGTAGGGTCAGTTTTCTGCACGGGCTCGGCCCCCGACTGCCTTTCGATCGGGCAGTGAGAGTTGGGACGGGGCAGAGTGGGTTGGGACTTCCACCAAGAAGGAGGAAGAATCCGGAAGGTCGGGCGGGCTGGAGCCAGGCGGGCGGGGCGGGGCGGGCGGGGAGCGGCCGGGCCCCGGCGGGGTATAAATGCGGCGGGGCGGCGGCGGGGGCCGAGAGGCGCGCTGCGAGTTGCTGCCTCGCGTCGCCTCGCCTCCTGGGCCGCCCCAGCGAGTCCCGGGCGCGTGAGTACGCGTGCGCGCGCCCGGGCCCTTCCTGGCAAGCGGCTTGTAAGATGAGTGAAGAAGCAGGTGGGGGAGAGAGGAGGCAGCGAGCGAGAGGGCGAGGGGAGCGCGGACGCTGAGCGGCGCTCACTTGGAGCCCGGCGAGCCAGCGAGACCAGCCCGATCCATGTCCCCCGCTGCCTCCCTGCCAGACGCGCGAAGATGATGGCCATGAACGCCAAGCAGCCTTTCGGCATGCACCCGGGGCTGCAAGAGCCCAAATTCTCCAGCCTGCACTCCGGCTCCGAGGCCATGCGCCGCGTCTGTCTCCCAGCCCCGCAGGTACGTAGGGGAGCATAATTACCGCTCCAAGGCACATTGTTTGACAGGCCCTGGCTTCATGTTTTTTTCATGTCGCCCAGCACCATCGCCGCTGTCTGAACCCCTCTCCTCGTCTCCCCCGCGCTCTCTCCCCACGCGCGCGCGCTCTCTCATTCATGTCTCTGATCCGCACGTCTGTTCCAGCAGAGCCGCTGCCTCCGTATTAATTTTTATGACCTGGGCTTTGAGGAGCGGCGTCTCAGTTGCTGGAAAATGTGTTTTCATCCTGAGTTGACAGTATTCCCCACTGACCGTGCTGTGCGCCTTCTTGCTTGCAGCTGCAGGGGAATATATTTGGAAGCTTTGATGAGAGCCTGCTGGCACGCGCCGAAGCACTGGCGGCCGTGGATATCGTCTCCCACGGCAAGAGTCATCCGTTCAAGCCCGACGCCACCTACCATACCATGAGCAGCGTGCCCTGCACGTCCACCTCCTCCGCCGTGCCCATCTCCCACCCGGCCGCGCTCACCTCGCACCCGCACCACGCCGTGCACCAGGGCCTCGAGGGCGACCTGCTGGAGCACATCTCGCCCACGCTGAGCGTGAGCGGCCTGGGCGCCCCCGAGCATTCGGTGATGCCCGCGCAGATCCACCCGCACCACCTGGGTGCCATGGGCCACCTGCACCAGGCCATGGGCATGAGTCACCCGCATGCCGTGGCTCCGCACAGCGCCATGCCCGCCTGCCTCAGTGACGTGGAGTCGGACCCGCGCGAGCTCGAGGCCTTCGCCGAGCGCTTCAAGCAGCGGCGCATCAAGCTGGGGGTGACCCAAGCGGACGTGGGTGCGGCGCTGGCCAACCTGAAGATCCCCGGCGTGGGCTCGCTCAGCCAGAGCACCATCTGCAGGTTCGAGTCGCTCACGCTCTCGCACAACAACATGATTGCGCTCAAGCCGGTGCTGCAGGCCTGGCTAGAGGAGGCCGAGGCCGCCTACCGCGAGAAGAACAGCAAGCCAGAGCTCTTCAACGGCAGTGAGCGGAAGCGCAAACGCACGTCGATTGCGGCGCCCGAGAAGCGTTCGCTGGAGGCCTACTTCGCCATCCAGCCGCGGCCTTCATCGGAGAAGATCGCGGCGATCGCCGAGAAACTGGACCTTAAAAAGAACGTGGTGAGGGTCTGGTTCTGCAACCAGAGACAGAAACAGAAACGGATGAAGTACTCGGCTGTCCATTGACTGCAGCGGGGACCAGCGTTAGTGGCTGGGAGAACCGTGGGGCGCCCCTCACGCCCCAGGGGAAGGGCATGATATGGGGTATTTCTTGGCAGGTCATGCTCTCTCCCTCCAAGCCACGAACTTTCCCCTTTAGCCTGCACGAATGCCTTCTCTCTCTCTCTCTCTCTCTCTCTCTCTCTCTCTCTCTCTCTCGATCTCTCTTCCCACCAAAAAAGTTTCGGCGCTTGGGGGGAAAAATCTATAAAGGTTGGCTTGAAGGGAATTGCGCTGTTCGTGGTGCTGAAATTAGCCCTGACGCGATACCTTGCTGCCTCAGGACAGGAGCCCTAGCGTTGGGGGTAGTAAATTGGCGGGATTGTCTGGTGCAGGAATGAAGACACCACTTTTGCTGAGGTCGATTAGGCAAGGGATGAAGGGATGGGAGGATGGGAAGGAAATGATAATTACTACAAAGACTAGGATGTCTAATAACTGGGGTACAGACACGTACTGGAAAATTTATTTAGAGTATATGAAATACACGTATGTTTCCAAAGGATCGCCTTATGCTCCCCCTTCTCCACCTATCTGCTCATCTCATCCTTTGGTTTGCTGTAAATTATCAGAAAGGAGCATGAATTAAATTCAGGGAAAGGGCGCAGAGAGTTGTAGGCTCCCGAGAGGTTCTCCATGGTAAGGTGGGTTCCAGAAAAAAACTGCCCCAGTAAAACGACTGGAAATGATATTACTGACATTTTGCAAGCAGCACTAGGTCCTTGCTCTGGTCAACCTCCTTGATGTGCTGGTTATTGAAGGGAAATCACTGACTGGTGGAGAGCAAGTGTCCCAGACCTGTGTTCCAAGGCTTGTGAAAACTCTCCAACTCCAGCTAGACTCGAAGTGTGCAGGGTAGGAGTTTGTTCAAAAGCGATTGCAACTTCTCTGAATCATATGCAAGTCCTTTTAATCTCACTGCACCTGCTTTTATGATTGTTCTTGTTAGTACCATTAATCAGTAGTATTTATTTAACCCGACATCTCTTTCCCTAGCTCCACCCCTCTTATGTGGAGGTTGATTTATAGTTTGGGGCTGGATGAGGAGACCTCTGGCCTGTACCCTTCCCAACCCAGCCCCTGTGGCCCCATCTCATTTTAATCTTTCATTTTTTCATATAGTTTGCGTGTGGCCGTGTGACTTTGTTGTTTCGTTTTCTGAATAGATACAAATAAAATATTAAGTTTCTTCTCTCTTTACCTCTTGAGTTAACTTCGAAAATAAAGGCTTTATTTTTCAACCCGAATTGCAGTGGTTTTCTTTCTTGGAGGCTAAGGAGTACTTACTAGCTTTTGACAAGATTGAAAAAGGAGAACTCAGAAGCGCTGGATCGTCTTTTCCAATGGCCACGTCTGGCATCTTTTTTTGCCTTTCCCTGCACTATGGCCCCCATCTCCAGGAGGAGCCGGCTGCCCTCTCCTCTGTACCTCTAGGTTGCAAGGTACTGACTTCTCCTCACTGGGCTATTTTTGAAGCTCCACCCATTGGGGGGGAGGGGGTGTTGGAGCTTTCAGCGCCTCTACTCACTGACTGAAAGGTGCTGAGGCAGTTAAAAATTTTTTTTTCAGCTTTAAATTTTTTATGCTTTAACTTCTCGAGCCTTGATATTGATACCTAATGAACAGGTTTATTGTGAGAAACAAGTAAGGCGTCTGATATCAGGCTTGTCGCTTAATAGAAAACAAATAAATCATTGGTTTAGCTGACTTTAAAAGACTTCTGCATAAAGCAGAAGAGGTAGACAACTGTTCGCTGGGACGGTTTGAAGCAGGAGGGACCTCCTCGTGGGTCTCCAGAAAGTCATTTGAGTGGTACTCAGTTTCTTCACTTCTGTGGGCTTCTCAGTGAGTCTGGGGCACTAATGTGTGTCTGGATTAGTGACCAGCGCATAGTAGGTGCCCTTCTTTTACATCCACCCTCACTAAAAAGGCGGTGAGAACCTTTTTATTTGTGAGCCGCAGAATCACCGAACACAATTTAAATATTAATGTCTTACGCCCAGGACTCGGCTGCATACTTCCTCTGCGTCTGCTTCTTCAAAGAGTTCCCGGTCTTTAGACCTCCTTCTCCCAAATCCGATTGGGGGGCCCCTTTGCTCGGCGCCCCCTCTCCCCCAGCAAAAAACAAACCTAAGGTTTGCCTCCAGGCCTCCCACCCCTACCCCATCCTCTAGTCCCCGCCTGCGCAAAAGCCCCAGCGATTCCTCCACCTCCCTCTCCATCGGGTATCCTTTAATAATAAATGCCCTTATGCCATTACATTATATTGTGGGTTTTGAAAATTTAAAATACGGCTGATGCAATATTAATTGCCTATAGTGGTATAAAACGCAGGGCCAGAGCTCAGCTGGGTTAGAGAAGAGGAGGCCCTGCGCGTCCCGCGCAGAAGCGCAGCGCAGCGCTCCAGAGGAAAGCGCCTTTTCAGGTTGCAAGGTTTCCTGCAGGTAAGAACCTTTAGCTTCTCCTGTGCGGGAGAGAATCTGACGTTCACTTCTATTCCCTTTACTAAAGGATTTCACTTTTATTTATTTAGGCTTAAAATGGTAAAAATGTTTATTATTATTACTCTGAAAAGTTTGGGAGACTTTGGAGACGGTGAATCAGACGTTGGAGAAGCAGCACAGAGTGCTCAATTCGCGCCAAAGGCTCACTGGACCCCTGCGTCTCCTCTCCCTCAGGCGCCCGGAGACTGTGCGCCAGGGTATTTTAATCTGCTTCCATCCGCAGGCGTGAGCTTCCCTCCACTTTCTCCTACCCTTGCAGCGCGCCGGGTCGGCGCCACGGCCTCTTTCCGCGGGCTCTCTCAGGAAGCCACGGGAGATGTGGTTTTCCCAGGCCGGTGCAGTTACCTCTGCCACTTACCAGCGGAGGTGCAGACCTTGGAAGGGGGGGGGGGGG
>PVJH01049817.1:0-10130 GCA_004026705.1 Nesogale talazaci | reverse complement strand
GGGTCCGTGAGATGGCCCCCCAGGGGCAGGGGCGGGCGTGCCAGGGTGTCTGCTGGTGGGAGCATTCCATTCTGTTTTCATGGACTCTGTGATGCCGCCTTGTGAACTTGACAGCGTAGGTGGTCTGTGAGGGTTAGCATCTGTCTGCATACAGGGAAGGGAGAGGGAAGGCAGCAGTGCAGATTTGCACATGGACCGAGAGTGAAGAAATGGGATTTGAGGAGCTTTTCAGTCCGAATGAATCAGATGGGCAAGTCAAGATGCGCTGGTAATTACTGGTGATGGGAAGGCAGGCGTTGAAAGCAAAGAGGAAGGACAGTAGCTAGAACGTGGGACCTTGTGATAGAAACCGAGGTGGAGAGCCCGGGATAGAATGTCTGCAAGACTTCCTTCATGACCCCGCCCACATCGACCCTTGTCTGTGCTAGACGCCAACTTGGTGCACACATGCACACAGATTCATAGACAAAATCCCACTGATTATACACAGCAGCTTCCAGAAAAGAGGCTGTTTTGTCTCTTCTCCTCTGAGGATACCAAACCCAGCGCGCAGGCTGTGGGAACCTCCTGTGCCCGTGGGACACTGGCCAGCTTCTCTGTAGGACTGCAATGTGACCGGGCCGTTCAGTCGCCCTCACAGGCCTCCTGTTTATCCTTGGCAAAAACATGGCACTGGAGAGAGAGGGGGGTATTCTTTTTAAGCCACTCAGAGGTGTCTGTCAAAGGGGGGTGGTTCTTGTGTTAGCACAGAGGTGGGGGGCGAGGGTTGCTGCAGACACTGCATGGGAAGAAATGCCTGGCAGTTGCCCCAGAAACCCCAGCACAGTCCTCCTCTGCCTGGTGGAGCACCAGGCGGGGTCGGCTGCTGGGCAGCGGAGAGGCCACCCCCGTGGGGTGAGGGGTTTCTGTCAGGCTGGGCCTGTTCTCACAACCTGTCTGTCATAGCGGGTTCAACAGGAAGAGGGACTGTTGATGGGACTGCATCTGCAGATGGCCTGCCGGAGGGTGGGGGACACTTGCTGGACTTTACAAGGTTACGGTCGGGGGGGCAGTGAGTCAGACATGGTGGCAGTAGGGCCGGGAGCAGTGTGTCACCCTTTGCCCTTTTCCTCGTAGCTCAGGGAGCACGGACAGTGAGGAGAGCACCGACTCAGAAGAGGAGGACGGAGCCAAGCAAGACTTGTTTGAGTCCAGTAGTGCCAACACGGAAGACAAGATGGAGGTGGACTTGAACGAACGTAAGGGTCTTCCTAGCGTGCTATGGCCTGGGCTCGGGTGCTGGGAGACGTGGGCGTGCAGGTTTCTGACACTGAAGGGCTGTGGTTTGCGCCTGGCCTGGGAACGCTGAAGGATGGCTGGCACGGGATGCCCGAACTCATGGACTGCCAGATGTCCAGCTAGAAAAGCCCTCGAAGGAGGGTGATGAGGCTTCACCTTGTAGTCGAGTCACCTGGAGGGGCCGTCCCTTCCAGAGCATTTTGTTTGACTAAAATAGAGGGCAACGGAACAGCGACCTCATCAAGATGGGCTGATGCACCCTGGCTGCAAACCTGGCTCCTTCAGCAACTCGTGTGAGGCCGGTGGGGCTGAGTGGTGGCTCCTTTTGTTGGACACGAGGCGGCTGGGAGCTGAAGGGAGCAGACCTTTGCCTGCACGCTGCAGGAGCGGACGCTGTGTGGGCGTGCGGAGGACGCAGTGCACTGGCTGCAGTACCCGGAGAGACAAGACGCCACGCTCCGAAGACTTGGGAATGGAAAGTCAGTCTGCTGGGCGTGCAGCCGGAGCTGTGAGCTGTGCACAAGCAAGAGGAGTGAGCCCCGAGGACTGGCACTGGGGCTGCCCACTGACTGCCCACTGTCCTCCAGGAAGTCACAGGCTTGCCCCCCCGCACCCAGGAGGCGGGGCCAGCCAGCTCCTGGGGCTTGAGCTGAGCGCCCAGACTTCCAGGGAGGCTTTGCCGGGCATTACGGGCCAGTCTAGTGCCCCTGAATGCCCAGCCTGTCCTTACCGTAAAATGCAGGGAATGATTCTACTGAGAAGTTGTAAAGATGGTCAAGAGAGCTCTCTAGACCCCGCCCCACTTCCCCCCCCAGCAGAGTGCTGGACGCAGCTGACAAGTTGGCAGTGGGAGCACCCCAGGAAGAAGGGAGAGAGCCCTCAGTCCTGGCCTGCTCTCGGTTCCAGAGACAGTGGGTCCGCTTTGCTGTTGATTACAGCGCCGTCAATTTCATTCAAGGAGAGACTCGTGTTAATGTGAGACCATTGATAGGGTGTTGCCAGAAAGTCAAACTGGCCTCTGAGGAGGGTGTGCGGCTGCTGACACCACATGGGTCTTGGCTGGCAGCAGAGGGTCACCAGCAAGATGTCGCCCTGGTTTATGGCCTGGAAAACATGGGTCCTAACAACTGACAGATCACCCCGGGCAGGACGGACTCCCGTGTGCAGGCTCAAGTAGAGGAAGGGTGCCCTGCGTGGTGCCACATCGAAGAAGGTGTGTGTTGGAGTCACTCAGTCTCTGCAAGCTGAGCAGACCACCCCAGGCGCTGGACGGGCGGACTCATTCAGATGACGCCACCTTTCTTGCTGGAAGCCGCGAGGACCAGAGACTGGGTGTCGGAATGGATCACACCTTGGCGTAAGGTGGTGCTCACGGCCTCGCCGTGAGCTGGGAAGCCACTGAAGCCGTCAGGGATGACTCCTCAGGTCCTGTCTGTGGCCGTGGAAGCCGCAGCCAGGAAGCTCAAGGGGCAGGCAGGCTGCTGCAGAAGACTTCTGAGCGGCCCCCAGTCAGGGCCTCACTGGGTGTCAGCTTCCCTCCCAGCTGGGATCGCGCTGTGCCCAAATTCCCCACCTTTCTCCCCCAAGCGGGAAGAGCGTGTGCGATGGCTGATGTGCCACGGCATCCATGCAACCCTGACTGCTCTCCCCCCTTTAGCTCCCAGCTGGTCAGCCAACTTTGACGTCCCCATGGAGACCACCCATGGTGCCCCCTTAGACTCTGTGGGGTCTGATGTGTGGAGCACAGAGGAGCCGATGCCAGCGAAGGAGACGGGCTGGGCTTCTTTCTCGGAGTTCACGTCTTCACTGAGGTGAGTGTGCCCTGGGGGCTGGGGCTTGAGGGATGTGGCACACGGCCAGGGAGGAGGTAGGAGGGAGAAGGGTCGTCTTTATCCCTCCTAGGGGCGGACTGTTAGAAACGCAGGATAGGGGGTGCGGGACAGACAAGAAAGGCAGTCGAGCTGCTCAGGCACACTGTTGCCGGTTAGCTGGTGCGGTGTGTCCGAGCGCCCAGGGCCGGGAGGCGGCCAGCTGCCGCAGTGGTTGGAGCAGCACAGCCAATCCAGAGGTCAGCAGTCTGCAACCGGCTGGGGCTCCACAAGGGAAGCGTGGGGCTTTCTGCCCCCCGTGAAGAGAGCGGGTCTGCGAAACCCACAGGGGTGGCTCTCCCTGTCCCCCAGAGGGAGAGCCGGGACAGTGAATGGGCGGTGACCATGGTCGCAGGGTCTGCTCTCGGCGGGGTTTGTCATCTCCGAGGTTTGTGACCACCAGGGTGTGGCCAGCTGCTAACTCCCTACTCTCCCCGCAGTACTAAGGACTCAGGGAGGAGTGCCTCGCCCGTGGAGATGGAGACCAGCACCGAGCCCCTGGACCCCCTGACCACCAGTGCAGCACCCCTGACGGCGCAGCCAGAAGGTAGGCGTGATGGCGGCTGGCGGCCTTTGGTGCTGCTGCAGGTCTGGTGCAGGGCTTTCCACCCAGCCTCACCCAGCGCCCCACCCCACCCCTGTTGGCCTTCCTTCTCAGCAGGAACTGACTGGTGGTCTCCAAGGGGCCTTTCTGGTCATGCAGGTGGTCCTCACGCTCCCAGGGGGGCCAGGCACTGGAAGGAGGGCTTGAAGCCCTGTGAGGAGGCAGACCAATCCCTGAGGCTTGCCCAGTCGTCCTTGTCAGTGGGGGGGTAGGTCTCCCATAAGGGAATTTGGGGAAGAAAAGAAAAGTCCCAAATGAGGCCCCTGGGCACGAGAAGTTGGGATTGGGGGGCGCACAGGAGCAGGGAGCCTGGGAGTCAGAGTGGAGGGATACACCTGCCATGCCCCAGCTATGGGCTCAGACATACAGGCTGAAGGTTTCCTGGGAGGGACTGCCTGACCTGTGCCTCGGGTTCTTCCCAGTGCCAGCCAGTGTGGTCATGGAGGCCAGCTCTGACGGGGAGGAGGATGCCGAGAGGACGGACAAGGTCACGGAGACGGTGATGAACGGCGGCATGAAGGAGACGCTCAGCCTCACGGTGGACGCTAAGACTGAGACGGCCGTCTTCAAAAGGTGACCTGGGTGGCTGGGGGCGTGGGCTGGCGGCCGCTCGACCAAAGATGGGGCATTGGAGGGTGGTGCCGCCTAGACCCTGTCTCGTCCTCTCCTATGCTCGGGCAGGGAGCCTCACCCCCTTCGCAGGGAAATCAGGATCTTTCCTTCTGGTTTTCCATGAGCTATGTATGTATGGGAAGCCCCTGTGTGTGGATTCACAGTGCCGGGAGGGGTGGTGTGAATGCCGGTACTGGCCTGGCGCACCGGGAAAGCCTCGGTGAGAAGCGGACCTGTGGGCCTCACTGTCCCTCTCGGGGCTGGCCGGGGCAGTGGTGGCCTGGAGGCCACCCCAGTGGCTCACCGCTAAAGTGGTGGGTCAGAGTGGGAGCCAAGCAGAGACAGCTGGTCAGTAAAGAAAGACGCTCAGCAGGGCCAGGGGTGGGGTAGGGTGGGGGCTCAGCCAGCCTGTGTTGGAGAGGTGACACGGGGGCCGTGGTCATGGTGACAGTGAGCCAAGACTCACCTGGAAACTTAAGACGACCAGCCAGCCCTCGGAAACCAGCTCTGGAATCACGGGCAGTAACTGACGTTCCGGACTACGTAGGGAGCTACGAGGGTGACTTGCCTCCCCAGCGTCCAGACCTCTGCTGGGTCTCGGGGTGGGTCCTGTGTGGGCCAAAGTGCCAGGCTGGAGGCAAATGGTTCCAAGTTTGCCCACTCCTCCCCCCACAGTAGTGCTCCAGGGCTCCTCCCTCAGCACACCCCTCCCTGCTGCTCTCCAGCATGGCGGCCGGTCAGCCCCTCACTCCGAGAGAAGGCGAAGCGCCGGCCCTGAGGGCAGAAGGGAGCTTTTCACCGGGTGTGCACAGTCTTAAGTGCCAAGCTGCGAGCAGGCCGGCTGCCTCGGCGGGGGGAGCACTTCAGGTGGGGCGGGTGGAGGAGCTCAAGCAGCAACACGGATGGCCTGGCTGTCCCCTAAGTAGTCTGTGGGCTGGAGGCTCAGTCGGGGGCAGCACCCCAGCCGCCCTCCCCCAGCCCACTGCCGCCATCAAGAGCGGGAGCACAGCACGCCTGAGCTGCAGAAGGGAGGGGGCTTCCCGGACCCTGCTGCTGCTTTGGCTGGAGGGCGGGCAGGGACCATGGATGGGGACAGAGGAGACTCTTGTGCAGGACTCAGTGGAGCGTCCCGCAGACCTCCCTGAGGTACCAGCTGTCCACAGACCAGGGTCAGGGCTCCATGCAGGACTCGGCCACGCCATGCAGTGGGGGAGCTAGGCGCCTTGGCGTTCACCTGTCCACCCGGAGCCCGCTGCCTCTCCTGCTCCCAGGCAGTCTCCCGGATGGGGCGGCGTTTCCTTGCGTGGGTTGGGCCCCCTTTAACGGAAGACTCGTTCCTTCAAACAGGTTGGCTTGAGCCCTGCCGAGCCCGCAGCCTTGCTAGTGTGCAGTCTGGGCTAGGGTCCCAGCGGCAGTGTGGGCGTGTTCTGAAACTCTTGTACATTTCTCTTTCTGTTTTGCACACTTGGCTTCAGAGTGTTGAAGTCCTACCGGTATGTGCGGTGCGCGCCCCTCTCCTGACGCCCTGCATCCCACCTCTGTGTCTGTCCGCACTTTTCCCCGAGCATGCTGCCCCCAAGGACTCCAGCTCCACGGCCGCCACGCCGTCTGCATGCGTCCGCTCCCGCCACGCCACACCACGCCCTTCCCCCCCATGACGCACTGTCCTCTCTCTCCCGCAGCGAGGACGGGAAACTGCCTACCTCTCAGGATGCTGCTTGTAAGTGCGTGTTGGAGGAGAACCCCGAGGTGGCGGAGGCCAAGGCCACGGTACCCCCGGCCCCCAGCAGCCCGGAGCAGAGGTACAGCCCCATGGCCAGCAGGTTCCCTGGCACCGCAGTGGGCCTCCGTCTAGCCCATGGGGGCAGCTCCCCTGGAATGCAGCAGTGCCCAGAGCCGGTCTCAGGGCGTCAGCAGCCCCTGCCCCGAGGAGGCCTCTGGGACCACGGGGTCGGCAGCCAGTCCTCATGCTCCCCAGAAACCCTGCCAGGGTCCCCAGCCCGCCCCCCTCAGCTGGAGGAGAGTCTTCCACAGCGATGGCCAGGGCAAAGGGGACCCCGTGACCCCGTCCGTATTCACTGTGTCTTGAATATGGTTTTCTCAGTGCTCAGAGAGGCCAAGCAGGCACTGGGCCTTGAGTGGGGAGGGGGGAGCCTCTATCTGGAGTGTCTGCAGGTGACCCCAGAGCACAGCTGGGGATGTGGGGGGGCCCTGGTCAGCCTTTCTCGAGGGGGGACATGTTCCCTGAGGGTGTGGACCACTGCCTTAAAACCCGCTGCGACTCAAGGGGGACCCTACAGGCCTCTTTGCAGCTGCTACCACATGCACTATTCTAACCCTCCACCCTCTGGGAGCACACTGCCACGTCTTTCCTGGGGGCCTTGGGCACTGCTCCTCTGACCTGTGGCTTGTAAGCCATGTGAGAAAGACACTGCCCCTTCCAGCCCGGAGTGGGCGGCTCACAGTGAGTCTTCCCAGGAGTAGGCAGCCCCATTCCAAGAGGCAGCTAGCTGGTGGGTTTGGATCACTGACCGCCCCCCACCCCCACCCCCACCCCCATTCCCACCTTCCCCCAAACTGCCCAGGCTCCTTTCCCAGCCCATCTGGCCAGATGCTGTGTGGGTAATGTGCAGCAGAGACCAGCAGAGGGCACCCTCTCCCCACTGGGCACACCCACCTCCTGCCACTGGTCTGTCTCAGACTGTGGGCACAGGGTGGAGAGTTTACTACAATTGGAACACCCTCCACACACGCAAAACTCCAGAACTTGCCTGTGGGGTTTGAGGAGTGCCTGGCCATTCCCAGTCAGTGACCTCATCTCAATGGCTACCTGTGTCTGGTGTCGCGGGGCAGGTTACCTGGTGGGCAGGTGACTACGCTTCGTCCCATCTGGAAATGGGTGCAGGAGGCTGCAGTCTGACCCCCTCGCTCCCCTCCTAGTGACCGGGCCTCTCAGATCCCAGACTAAGCAGGGTGGGCTGGTGGGAGGAGCCACAGGAAGAGGGGGAGTGCCGGTACCTGCCGGCTTCTTGGCCGGTGCCAGCGGCTTCTTGAACCTGTGAACAAAGAGGATAAGAAAAGACTACATACAAAAGCTGGGAACGGGAGGACGGAGTCTGAAGACAGCCGTCCCAAGCTTAATAAAGACAGTCCTTTTATAAGTCCAAGGCATTACATAACATACTGTGCTTACACTCTTTCCCATGGCTAAGGAACATCAATATCTTATGTGAAGTTCAATACACCACATTCTCATGCTCATCAGCCGTCTCTTGAAACACAGCCAAGCTGCTTCTCGACCCGACCTTGGTAATTCTCTGTCTACTAACATAAACTAAGCTACATGTATCTAAGCAATCACTAAAACAGTGAAACACCTGCACAATTTTGTGAAAAGCAAAATATGCTGGGAACTAAGGTCATCCTGCCCTAGAGTTATGCTGCAAAAGACAGCTCCTGCTTTCAGGACAGCTCCAAATTTTATTAACCCTTTGGTTTTAAGGCAGCTCCCAACAGAGGAGCAGTTGGTAGCAGGCAGGGAACGGGGCCCTGGGAAGCGGGGTGCATGAGGTACGCAAGGCCAGGTGCCCACAGTAGGTACACAGGGTGGTGAGCGGCCTCGGGGACCTCCGCAAGGCCTGGAAT
Organism: Nesogale talazaci; assembly: GCA_004026705.1. NCBI lineage: Eukaryota > Metazoa > Chordata > Mammalia > Afrosoricida > Tenrecidae > Nesogale > Nesogale talazaci. The sequence goes on along the minus strand of PVJH01049817.1, from coordinate 2,123 downwards.
TGTGTCATAGGAGGTTGGTCCAGGCACTGGCTGTGTGGAAGGTCCAAGGTCAGGCCCCCTGGCTCCATCCCAGGTGGCGGCCGCCCCCCCCCTTGCACTGACCATCGGCTTCCCCTCCTGATGTCTGTCAGTGAGGATGACGGGCAGCTGGTGTGCTGGGCAAGCAGGCCGTCCTTGTCGGGGCGCTGAGAACCCCCGAGCGAGCGAGCTAGCGAGGTTGAGGTGTGTTCTGAGGTTGTCCCGTAGGTGGGGTCCAGGCAGGCTGGCGTCCTCTGGGGGGCAGAGAGCCTTGGGGGCTGGCTTAGGTGCCGGCCGTGCCTCCTCCTGGTCCTCAGCAGAGCCCTGGTGGTGCCCAAGAGCCTCTGGAGATGCACCTCTCTGCCACTGACACTCGCTGTGGGGTTCACCTCCCTCCCTTGCCAGTGACAGGCAGCAGTGGCCCCCACGGGAACAGGCCCTGGGGGCTCAGGAGAGCAAAGAGCCCCTAAGGGACGCTCCAGGACCTCATCCCCCCGGCAGTGGGGTAAGGGTCCCATGGGGGACACCCTGCTCTGCTCACTCTGGGCCAGCTGCTAGGCCAAGTTCAGGTGTGACTCAGTGGGTTCTCGGGCATTCAATTTGAGCAAGAGGTGTTCCATTTGGTGCTAACTTTGGGCTGGGCTTAGCAAAATGACACTAAAGCTTGTGCACCCCACCACCAAGGAGCCAGGGGCCGCTGCCCCCCCCCCCCCACGGTTTCATGAGTCTTACCTGTCTGTCTCACCCCCAGGACTGACCAGCCAAGTGCACCCGGTGACACATCAGTCAATGGCCCAGTATGATGAGTGACAGCTGCTGCTGCTGCTGAGGGCCACAGACCACCGTCACCGGGGCTTCCGGAGGGTTCCAGCCAGCGGAGCCTCCCTGCCAGTCACTGCTGCACCCGGTGTGCAGGCTCAGGACCAGCACTCTGCTTCCACGCTGAGACGTTGTACAGAGAACCTGACGTGTACAAAGACTGCACACTGACAGATGCCAAGAATCCCCCGTATGTTTATATTGTATGTTCTAAATAATGAGGGCCCTGTGACACACGGCCTGCCAGCCACGGAATACTAGTCGTAATTCTATAGTTAACATGGCTGGAAGAATAGTTTTATAAAGTGAATACACAGATCTATTGTATTTGAAACATAACTATTTGACAATTATTAGTGTGACCAAAGTACTAGGCAGTTTTCATACATTTTCCACCGTGTACAAAATTCTGAATTCCTTTCTCCTCCAGGCTGACCCAGGAGCTGCAGGCGTGCAGGGCCTGCGTGTCGGTGTGGTGGCTCTGACGCCCCACGGTGGTTCTGGAACACGGAATCTTGGGTGTTCTTTTTATAAGCAGTTTTCAATTGGTAACTGTTTTCTGTATTGTTTCCAACGGATCAACAATGTTAAGTCTATCGGTAGAGATTAAGTATTTATTGCTACAACCTAGTTGGTAATTGACATTCTTGTAAAGCCATATGTTCTGTTGAAGTCTTGTTTGCTTGAAATGACTCTCCCCACAGGTGAAACACTAGAATCTTTGGAGTGGATCTGGCTCGTGGTTTGGGTTCTTTTTGTTTTCTGTTCTGTTTTGTTTGGGGTCATTCATCTGCCTCTTAAACCCGTTCACCAAAATTGACCCTTGTTGACCAGCACCCTTGAGCTCGGAAGTCCCCAGCTGTCTGCGCATGCGGCAGACAGATGGAGGGCCCTCGGCCACCTTGTGCGGAGCACAGACGCCGTCCACATGCGCAGATCAGGCCCCGCCCGTGCACTCTGCAGCCTGGGCCCCACGCCGGGTCCCCGCTCACCCATTCTAAACCAGTGTGGTTTCTTTCTTTCTTTCTTTTTTTTTTTAAAAGAACTGGTTCGTGTATATATATATAATGATTATGGATACTAATTCAATGTAATTTATAATTTTCTATGTCAGTATAAAAAGACATCACCGCCTTCTCGAACGGCTGAAGCAATATACCGTGTGTTGCCGCACGTCTGCTGAAAGGGTTAACTGACTTCACCTCCTGCACCTTTAGATGCAAATCAGTTCTCGTTTCTGTGATCAAAAACGACCCCGCCTTTTGACAGCCCTCGGTCTGTCCCGA
>PVJH01049816.1:0-10135 GCA_004026705.1 Nesogale talazaci | reverse complement strand
TGGAAGAAGGGCAGAGGGGGGTTGGTTGCCTGCAGCCCGTGTCGTCTAGACCATGAGGAATGGGGCTGAGCGGGCTTGCTGGATCCCTCAGCGGTCCCAAGGCAATGGGGGCAAGGGTGCTTCATTGGCTTTAGAGAAGTCCCTCTCCAACCCCGCCATCCCCAGCAAAAGGACTACTTTAGGCTGTCCATTGCCGCACTGTGAGGAGAGGCGCTCGGCCCTTTGAAGGGAGGTCGCGGAAAGAAAGGGGTTGCAGAAGCTCCTCCAAGCAGTGCTTCCGTTTCTGGAGACAGGGCTGGTTTTCAGGTTGATCGCTAGCTTGCCAACGGTGGTCTATCAATCGAGTGACAGTGGCCGTGTCCAGTGCTAAGCAAGTAGATCCCACGTGCCCTGGGCCCACCGTAGCCCATTGCTAAGCGCACACCGTGAGCTTCAGGTGCCTGATGACCATGGGGTGGGAGAAGCAAAGCTTGACTAAAACGTTCGGAAGCCTTCACAGAGGAGTGAAAATTGTGGTTGCACTTAGAGACAGGACAGTACCCAAAGGGCCCTCACAGGCTCAAGGCTCCCCCCCCCCCCCCTTCACTCCCCTTTCTACCTTTCAAGGCCCTCCTGCCCCTGGCCAACGTGGCCCTGATTGACTACACCCTGGAATTCCTGACGGCCACGGGGGTACAGGAAACCTTTGTCTTTTGCTGCTGGAAGGCGTCTCAGATCAAGGAACATTTACTGTAAGCCCTTCTTACTTTTCTTCCCTCCTTCCTCCATCGTTTTCTCGTGTTTCCTAGGGTGCAGGTCGCAAAGTCAGGGACCTACAAGGGACGGGTGTCTATTCGGATCCCGGTGGAAGGTCTCAGAAGTTGCTTCTCTTTCCTTCCACTTAGGGGGCGCTGAGCATCGAAGCCCCCTGTTAGTACATCTTAGGATTCTTGGGAGGAACATTAAAGAATGATGCCTGGGGTTTTTCCCGAATCTTTAACAGTTTGGGCCTGTAGGTTCTGTAGGTATCTCATGCCTCCCGTCTGGAAATTCCAAGCAGAACATCTTCTGTTTCTCCACTGAGCTTCCAAGCACCGTCTGCCCTGCTCTGTGGGGACAGGAATGAGCTCTGCTTCTGCTTAATGCCCAGCACAAAGCAAGCACTTAACAGGTGTTTGGGGAAATAATCCTTAAAAAGAGTGGATTTCAGGTGTTGTGGAAGCTCGGGAAGCTCCTGGTCTCTGGCAGACAGTTCAGAGATTTGGTATGGGCTTTGGAAGGGCAAATGGGAGGAGGAAATGGTGTTCCTAGGATGTTTTGTGTGCCCTCGGTCTCAGCAGGACTTCAGGGACAAGTCCATGATCAGGGGCAAGAATTCCAGTATGGAGAGGAAATGGCCTTGTCTCTCTCCGCCATAAAACTTGACTGGTGACACAGAGCTGGAAGCAGTAATTATAGTTTATAAGTGACTTTGAAGTTCAGGACGCTGGCGGGAGCCCAAAGAAAGCCATAGAGACGGAATGTGGAGAGGGGGTGGGAGAGACTGGACATGGCCCACGTGATCCGTATGCTTGGCTTCCCCGGCCCTGTAGGAAATCCAAGTGGTGCCGCCCCACGTCCCTCAATGTGGTTCGGATCATTACGTCGGACCTGTACCGATCGCTGGGCGACGTTCTCCGGGACGTGGATGCCAAGGCCTTGGTGCGCTCCGACTTCCTGCTGGTGTACGGGGACGTCGTCTCCAACATCAATGTCACCAGGGCTCTGGAGGAACACAGGTCAGGGTGGGGAAAGGGGAGGGGCCCCGGCTGGGTCCCAAGAGACTGGGTTTTGTTTTGTTTTGTTTTGTTTTTTGGAGCATCACTGCTCTCTGGTGGTGGGACTAGGAGCACAGACCCACTGCTGGAATTGAACCTCCGTCCCAGTGGGCCACAGTCCCGCGCACAACCACTACGCCACCGGGGCTCAGCCCCATTTTGTTTTTTTTAATAACTCCCTTCTTCGGGACCTTTGTAGGTTGAGGCGGAAGCTAGAAAAAAACGTGTCTGTGATGACCATGATCTTCAAAGAGTCCTCCCCCAGCCACCCAACCCGCTGCCAAGAGGACAATGTGGTCGTGGCTGTGGAGAGTGCCACAAGCCGGGTTCTCCATTTCCAGAAAACCCAAGGCCACCGGCGGTTCTCCTTCCCCCTGGTGTGTGACCGTCGGGGGCCTGAGGGTGGGATGATGGCGGGCGCCAGCAGGTGAGACCCGCTAAAGTGCCTGCGCTGCTCCCCACAGAGCCTGTTCCAGGGCAGCGGAGATGGCGTGGAGGTGTGCTATGACTTACTGGATTGTCACGTCAGCATCTGCTCACCTCAGGTGAACTCTGGGCGGGTGCCAGGCCCCACAGACGCCTGGGTCCTCGTCCTCCTCCCCTTTCTCCTCTGTTCTTGAGGTCATCTCTTGTTAGCTTGTCCTCTGGGATTCTGCCCAACGGTTAGAGGGTCTTTGGGGGCTTCTCTTTGCTGCCGGAGACACACAGCCTTAGCCCCGCCCCTTCCTGCACAGGTGGCACAGCTCTTTACAGACAACTTCGACTACCAGACTCGAGATGACTTCGTGCGAGGCCTGTTAGTGAATGAGGAGGTGAGGAGCAGCTGCGAATGCCGCCTGTGCGCGGTAGCGTGGGGGTCTGCTGGAGCCGTGGGAGGGAGGGACGAGCTGGTGGGGGCAGGGGTACCCACAGAAGAGCCTGAGCCATTCGGCTGTACCAGTGGGAACTGGGGGTGTTGAGCCGGGGATGCTCGCCCAGTCCGCTGGTGCCGGCTCAGACAGCCTCCCTCTCCACCTCCTCGCCCAGGTCCTAGGAAACCAGATCCACATGCACATAGCCACCAAGGAATACGGGGCCCGCGTCTCCAACCTGCATATGTACGCGGCCGTCTGCGCCGACGTCATCCGCCGATGGGTCTACCCGCTCACCCCAGAGGCGAACTTCACGGACAGCCCCACCCAGACCTGCACTCATTCCCGCCACAACATCTACCGGGGCTCGGAGGTCAGCCTGGGCCACGGCAGCGTCCTGGAAGAGAACGTGCTCCTGGGCTCGGGCACGGTCATTGGCAGCAATTGCTCCATCACCAACAGTGTCATTGGGCCAGGCTGCCACATTGGTGAGCACAGTGGGGAGGTCAGGCCAGCCAACCTAGGAGCCAGAGCGGCCAAGGGTGTGGGAGGGCGCGCCTCCAGGAGCCCTGTGGTGGGTGACTCCTCCCATTCCAGGGTTCCCTGTATTCACGCCCAGGACCAGGCAGATGGTTAGCATGCCAATAACAGGTGTTTAGTGTGTTACACTTTATAAAGGGTTTCCATACAATGTCTTACTTGTCACCAAAACTTTGTAAGTGGGTGTTTGTTTTGGATCCCTGATTTACAGATAAGAAAGCAGACTCCAGTAGATTGTCTTCCCTAAGGTCACCGCTGGTAAGAGGCAGTCCTGGCACCTTCATTGGAGCCTTCTGATTGTAAATTTAGAGTTCCTTCTACTCTACCTTAACACCTGGATAGTAACTCAAATTGTCATGCCTCTGGTGACGCTGTCCCTTTATAACATGTTAGATTCTGATTCTAAAGCGTATCAGAAGTGAAATCACTCGGTTCTTCTTATAGACGGGAGTATGATTTGTAAGTTTAGGGGGTGCCCAGCAGTCTCACAGGTTCTCGGTCGTTCTGAGCCTGGTGGAGGATGGTCAGACTGAGCAGTGCTCTGTTCTCGGTCCCGGGCCTCAAGAGGAAGCAGGGATTTGGGGTGCACTGCAGATGGGATACTGGAGCTAGGTGGGCACTGGTGTCAGTCCAGCCCGTTTACACGAGGGCTGTGTCTAGCGTTGGGGTTCCGAGTGACCAGGGGTCCTTACATCCTGAACCAGGTGATGACGTGGTGCTGGACCAGGCCTACCTGTGGCAGGGCGTCCGCGTGGCTGCCGGAGCACAGATCCATCAGTCTGTGCTCTGTGACCACGCCGAGGTCAAGGAGAGGGTCACGCTGAAGCCGCACTGTGTCCTCACTTCCCAGGTGAACCTGCTCTGTCCTGCACATGGGCCCTAAGGAAAGAGGTGGTCGGGCTGAGCCAGAGGGGCCTGCCTTGTCTCCACCCTAATCCAGCCTGAACAGGGTCCAGACCCAGTGGGGGCATTTGCCTCCTCCCCACAAGCTAAGGGCCCACATCACCCACCCCTCCTTGTAGGTGGTGGTGGGCCCAGACATCGTGTTGCCCGAGGGTTCAGTGATCTCCCTGCACCCCCCGGATGCAGAGGAAGATGAGGACGATGGCCAGTTCAGTGACGACTCGGCAGCCGACCAAGAAAAGGAGCATGTGAAGCTGAAAGGTGTGCTCAACAGGTGGTATGGATGGCTCTTTCCCCACCCAGCCAGCCAGGGGTCCTGGCCAGGCCCGGGCTCCTGCTGGGCCTGCCCTGAAGGTCCCTGCCTGTTCCAGGTTACAATCCAGCCGAGGTGGGCATGGCCGGCCAGGGCTACCTCTGGAAAGCGGCAGACACCAGTCTGGAGGAAGAGGAGGAGCCGCAGCAAAATCTGTGGGGTGAGCATACCCTCCAGCTGTGTGGGGTGGTTTGGAAGGAGAAGGGGTTCCCTCCGGAGCACCTGCCTCACTGGGCTTGTTTCTCCCCCATGGTGGTCTCAGGCCTGAAGCTCAGCCTGGACGAGGACAGTGAGAGTGAAAGTGAGCGCAGCCTGGACTCTGAGGAGCTGGACAGCCGGGGAGGCTCCCCGCAGTTGGATGACATCAAGGGTGAGTGGCCAGGGGCGGAGGGACTCTAGGACAGCAGAGGAAAATCTCCAGCGTATCCTTTGCTGGCAGCTAGCCAAAGACGTTCTCTGGCGGAAGGAGGCTGGTGTGAAGTCAAGGCTGGGTGGTTGAGAACATGCTGAGGCAACACCAGCCAGTGAACTCCCTCTCGCTGTGGTTCCAGTGTTCCAGAATGAGGTGCTGGGCACCCTGCAGCGGGGCAGAGAGGAGAACATTTCCTGGGACAATCTCGTCCTGGAGATCAACTCTCTCAAGTAAGAGTGGCATGTTCGGGTTCTCCTCCCCTATCCTCCTCTCCCCTGCTTCCCAGGAGGACTGCTCTCCCCCCTCTCCCAGGCCAGGGTCACTTGGAGCCAGAAGGCTAGGAGGCACTGGCTTTAGCACAGACCTCCCCTTCTAGAGCCGTCTTGCCCCATCCGACTTTCTCTAGGGTCTGGCCTGAGTCAGCCTCCTGTATGTAGCAGGCTGGGGTCCAAGGCGGCCGCTCAAGCCCGCCTCACCTCCCCACAGGTATGCCTACAACATCAGCCTCAAGGAGGTGATGCAGGTGCTGATCCACGTGGTCCTGGAGTTCCCCCTGCAGCAGATGGACTCCCTGCTCGACCCAAACCGCTACCGCGCGCTGCTGCTTCCAGTAAGCACAGGCTGAGCAAGGCCCAGGGCCAGGAGGGGGAGAGAGCCACATCCTACTGTGGGGAAGGAGGGTCATCCCGTGAAGTGGGCGTGACTCGGGGGTCGCTCTCTCCCTAGAGCGTCGGGGCAGCTGACGGGTCTGGAGGAGTCCAGTTGACTAAGTACGTCGTGGGGCCTTTGAGACACCAGAGTCAAGCTCATTGCCATGGAGCTGACTCTGACCCCTGGGGGCCCACAGAGAACGGCCCCGGTTCCTCTCCGAGCCTCCCTTCCCTCCCGTGGAGCTGCTGGCCGTTGTACCCTGCTGACCTTGTAGTTAGCCGCCCAACGTGATCTCCTTCACCCCAGGACTCCTCAGATCCTACCAGATACCTGCCCCCACTCCGGCCCACCCCCAGAGGAGACCCAGCATAGACTGGCATATCGAGCTCTCTGACAGGAAAGAATTTGGTCAAGAATGACATGGACCTTTAGGCAGGGAATAGGTATCTTGAGGCAGCAAGCAGCAACCGACCCTCTTTCCTATCCGCAGGAAGTCTTTGTCTCCCAGCCCTGGCTGCCGGCAATGCCCAAGCCCCCTGACGACTCCATGGGGCTGTACTTCCCCACAGGTGTGGCGTCTCCGCTCGATGCTGAGCTCTGCGCCTGAGAGCCCTTTTCAGGACTATACCACCGTGTCTCCCTCCTTCCTTCCCTCCCTAGCTACTCAAAGCCTGGAGCCCCGTCTTCAGGAACTACATCAAGCGGGCCGCAGACCATTTGGAAGCCTTGGCAGCCCTTGAGGACTTCTTCCTGGAGCATGAAGCTCTCGGTCCTTGCATGGCCAAGGTCAGCTCCACCTCAGGTTCCATCGTCCTGCATTGGCCTTGCAGCAGGGCCCGTGCTCCCCATGGAGGCCCAACACCCAACCTTGGAGCTTGTCATTGGAGAAGGCAGCGTGGAGCCAGGCTAGTGAGGCAGCTGTGGAGGGTCTGGTGTGGGGCTGGGAGAACAGGACAATTCTCAGCCAAGGGCTAGAGCATAGGCCTGCCCCCAAAGCCGAGAGAAGCCCACGCTTCCCTCTGTTGGCCCTGAACGCCCCTCGGCCGGCCCTCTGCAGGTGCTGATGGCGTTCTACCAGCTGGAGGTCCTGGCTGAGGAAACCATCCTGAGCTGGTTCAACCAAAGAGACACGACGGAAAAGGGCCGCCAACTGCGCAAGAACCAGCAGGTGAGCCGGGCCGCCCGCCCTCCTGCCTCCTCTCTGATCCCCACTCTGTTCTCCCACTGAGTGAACAGGAGCTTGCGTGTCTCCCTACAGCTGCAGCGGTTCATCCAGTGGCTAAAAGAGGCGGAAGAGGAGTCGTCGGAGGGCGATTGACGTCACACTGCTATCCCTGGCTCCCAGGCCAGGGCCAGGCAGAGCTGCTTGCAGGATGAGAGAGTACCAGCCAAACTGAGGCTTAAAGGAACAGAGACTGAAACTACAGTATTCTTCCCACTGCCAGCAACCAGACCTGACTGGGGCGTCGGGATTAGGGAAGCTGCCCTGGAAGAAAGCTCTGCCCAGGGCGGGGCCCAACAAGCCCTGCCATTTGGAAGCAGGCCAGAGGGACAGCTTTGTGTGCTGGCTTTCCCGTGGGGCACAGCAGAGAGCAGCTGGGTCCCTCTGCTGCTTGTTCTGGTTAGTAATTAAAAGAGAGAGAGGGGTGTGTTTGCTTTCTCTCCGCCTCTGACTGACCAGCCATCGGAGTATTTAACCAGGGAATTTGGAATCCCCACTACACATGGCAGCCTTTGCCCAGCAACGGGGGAAGGGGTGTTCCTAGTCACTCGTTGAATCGATTCATTCCAACAACGGAAGGGTAGTGGAGGACTCGGAGTCTTTTCCAGTGTATGTAGTAGACCAGCTGGGAGAAAGGTGAGACTTTCTAATCTCTTCCAGAGTAAAATCTCAAAAATATCTGGCCCTTCTGTCCTGCCCTATCGGGTCGCTGTGAAATCTGACTGGCAGCGAGTTGGGTTTTATTTGAGACTCACTCAGGTGAAGTCCCTGATGTGAGGTCCCTCTGTGAGCAGAGCCAGGATTTGTTGTTAGACGCTAGAACTGGAGTCTTCGTCTCTCTGCTGTGTCATCTTTAACATCTTCAACGCAAGACCTGCCCTCCCACTTGTTTGTTGCCTTGATGAACCCTGTTGACAAATGCGCTGAGGTGGCTGTCACTGAGGGGCGGTCTTCCCGAGCACCACAGACTGCCTCCATCTTAGTTGGGTAGAAAAGCACAAGCTGAGGAAGAGAACACCAAATTTCATTTAGGGTATAAAGGTATTGGATATTTCTATATGGGAAGATAATTTGCTTGTTCAGGAAATCTCCATTTCTACTTTTGTCAGCTACAGAATCTAGGTCCTAGAAAACAGTAAAGAATGTTACACCATTGACCTAATCAACCTAGACAAACCTACTTCTGTGAGTCAATTCTAGCTCACAATGACCTTACAGGACAAAGTAAAACTGTTCCATCAAACCCCCTAGGCTGTGAATCGTGGAAAGCAGACAGCCTCATCTTTCTTCCTAAGAGCAGCGGGCGGATCTGAACTGGCAGTTTTGTGGTTAGCCTGACCCACAGAACCACCAGGGCCACTTACAGGCCTTATATCCCATTGCCATCCTCTTGGTTTCAACTTAGTGATCCTTGGGGCTGAGAAGCAGCACTTGCGTGTCAGAGACAAAGCTTTAAGGAAGCAGAATGCTCCATCCTTTCCTGCAGAGCAGCTAGTGAGTTAGAACCGCTGACGTGCGTAGCTGCTCAATGTTGGACCCAGTGTTTGGGCTCTCATGGACCTAACACCAAAAAGAAACTCGCTGCATTGAGTTGGTTCTGACTGACACTATAGGCCAGGGCAGAACTGCCCCCCTGGGAGTTTCTGAGATTGGAACCTGATAGGAGTGGCTGGTGGTTTTCAGCGGCTGACCTTGCCGGTTGCAGCCCGATGGGTAACCACTCTGCCAGCAGGATTCCACTGACCCTATAGAGGGCAGTAAAAGCGAGTTGAAAAGCCTCATCTTTCTCTCAAGGAGTTACTGGTGGGTTTGGACTGCTGACTGGTTTAAGAGCCCCAATTCACAACCCACCAGATCTGTTTATGGACCTACTGAAAAAACAACAAAACAGTCATGTCATTCCCAACTCCTGGTGACCCGATAGGCCAGGTTTCCCTATGGAAGACACCTGTAGGTTTCCTAGATGAACTCTATGGGAGTAGAAAGCCCCGTCTTTCTCCTGCAGTTTCCAACATGCAACCCTTGCCGTGAGCCCGACAGTACAGGTAAACATGCCACGTGGCTCCTGTCCGGACCCACCGGGAGCACCTCGATACCCTCGCCACCAGGTCTCTGCTGTCCCAGATGAGGGGTGGAGACCAGAAGTGACCCACGGGACTTTTTAGGAGGGAGAGCCCTTCCAGTCATGATGGGAAAATAGGAAAAATGAGAGGAGTAAAGCAAAGGGTTTCAACATGGAATCACCATATGGTTCAGACAATGAGACAGTTTTTTTTCTTTTATTTATTTTTTGGTGGGGGGCGGGGGGGGCATCACTGCTCTCCGGTGGTGGGATTCTTTTATTTTTTTGTTTTTTTTTTTTTTGGGGGGGGGCATCATTCCTCTCCGGTGGTGGGAGTAGGAGGCCCAGCCCCACTGCTGGAATTGAACCTCTGTCCCAGTGGGCCGCAGTCCCGCGCACAACCACTACGCCACCGGGGCTCAGCCTGGGATTCTTTTATTTTTTTTTTTTAAATTTTTGGGAGGGCTGAGCCCCGGTGGCGTAGTGGTTGTGCGGCCCACTGGGACAGAGGTTCAATTCCAGCAGCAAGGCTGGACCTCTTACTCCCACCACCAGAGGGCAGTGATGACTCAAAAAAAAAATTTGGGGGGGGGGGGCTGAGCCCCAGTGGCATAAGTGGTTGAGTGCGGAAATGCAGCCCGCGGGCTTGGCGGTTCAAATCCAGCGGTGGCTCAGGAGCGGCACTGGGTAGCGCCCAAAGACCACCAGAGGCAGTGATGCCAAAAGCAAAACAAAACAAAAAAAAGTTTTGGGGGGGGTAATCACTGCCCTCATGTAGGAGCAGGAGGCTCAGCCTTGCTCCTGGAAAGCTGCCGCTGGATTTGAACTGCCACGCCAGTGCGCTGCAGTCCTACACTCAATCATGCCACCAGGGCTCAGCCCTAGACACCATTTTTTTGTTTGTTTTTTGGGCATCACTGCCCTCAGGTGGTGGGAGTAGGAGGCCCAGCCTTTGCTCTGTGGAGCTGGAATTGAACCTCCATCCCAGTGGGCCGCAATCCCACGCACAAGCAATATGCCACCGGGATTCAGCCCTAGACACCATTTTTTTTTTAAAGTCATTTTATTGGGGGCTCATACATCGTTTTTCACAATACATAAATAAGAAATAAGCATACTGTGTCAAGCACCCTCACATGGCCACTTCTATTATCGTTCTCCAATTGTCCGCCTTTTCCCTTAAGCCCCTAGTATCGGCTTTTCCATCCCTTCCCCTCTTCCCCTGCTCTCTCCTCCCCACCAACCCTCAATACTTTATACATTGTTAAATGTTGCTCTGTCATATCTTACACTGCCCAACCTCTCCCCCAACCCACTCCTTTGATGCCCATCCTTCAAATAGGAGCTTGTGTGTATATCCTTGCAGTTGGTTCCGTCTCTCTACC
>PVJH01049815.1:0-10142 GCA_004026705.1 Nesogale talazaci | reverse complement strand
CCCCCCCCACAATACACACACTTCTATTCCCCTTCCAGAGAACATTATATGGGAGCTCATGATGCTTGAATGAACTTGAATTTGTGACTGTCCTGTCTTCTTTCCTTCTGGTTAGTGTAGATGAGACTCCTCCCCTCATCTGCTGCCAGTCCAGCTACCTACATCCTAATTCTCATCCCTTTCCATTCCTGGACATGCCTTATCTGATTTATCTCTCTCTCTCTCTGCTTAGAGTGTCACTCTCGCTCTCAATCTGAACTTCTCCCACTTGCTTCTGAAGGTGCGCAGGTTTGTCATACAACACCAATGGGAGCAGAAATGCTGCTTTCTCCACTCCACCTCCAGGGCACCATCTCACTTTGTTTCCCCCCCCCCCCCCCCACACACATCTTGAAAGCCTCATCTGAATTTGAGCCTTTCACTTCCTCTCAACCCATCGAACGTTCCTCTAAGTCCATCACTCTATTAGAACATCTTCACGTCAGCTTCCCACAGGGTTGATCAGTGGGCGTTTTCAGCCCCTTCGTACTTGACCTCTCAGCAGGATCCGATCTTGATGCCTGTTCTTGCCCCGAAACACTTGCCTTGCCCCTGATATTTTTCCCTTCTCTTCCCATGTCCATTATCTATTGATCGATCTATTGATCCATCCATTGATTCATCAATCCATCCGTCGATCCATCCATCATCTTGATGGCTCTGAGTGTTCTGCATGGCTCCTGCTAGGACCCCATTTTTCTCACCCTTTGCATTCTTCCTCAGTGATCATGATTCTTAAGTAAAATCTACCCTTTAAACCTAGGAATTCTGCTCCACCTGACCACCTGACCAATAATCTCACAAGGAAAAGAGGTACCTGCAAACAATAGAACCTTTAATCTTCATACTATCCCCACCCCAATCCACCTCATTTAGAGCCCAGTCTTAGTCAATGCTTGATCCACTCCCTTGGCCACATAACCATCCTACTCCCCTTCTTCCCCTCTATGCCTGTAACAAATAACCTCTGCGGGTCAATTAGAAACAACTCGAAAGAGGTGACTTTGTGCAGATGTTGAACATGGACCAAAGGTAGGGAGGATGCCTGGGGGTGTCATGTTCAAGGGCTTAGCTGCTAACTGAAAGACTTGGTGATAGGCTCCTACAAAGATGACAGCCCGGAAACCCCAAGTGGGGCAGCGTTACTGTCACACGTTGTCACCACGAGTGACAACAGGCAGCAACGGCATAGGCAGAGAGAGACAAAGCGGCATCAGAACCCAACCTAACCCAAATCCATCCCTCTACACTCAAGTTCATTCTAACTCATCGCGACCCTGCAAAGGGTTTCTGAGGCTGTGCACTATTACAGTAGTGGAGAGTCTCATCTCTCTCTGTTGAGCAGCTGCTGAGTTTGAACGCTTCCCCTTGTGGTGAGCTGTCCAGTGCTTGCCTAGCACCACTGGGGCTCTTAGACAAAGAGGGGAGGGGCTAATTCCATTCTTGACCTGTCCTGCATTTAGGAAGTGCCCTTTACACTGCCTTTGCAATCCTCCCAGACCCTAGAGGGACAGGCCATTATCCAAACAGCTCTTATTCCCTGACCGGGGGTGGGGGTGGGGGGTTGACACTGGTGTTTTAGCTTCATAGGGTTACTGCCCAAAGGATGGTAGATTACCTGATGAAAGTCTATTCTTCATCTGAGTCATACATTGCCTCAGATCTCTCTCTCTCTCTCTCTCTCTCTCTCTCTCTCTCTCTCTCTCTCTCTGTTTCAGCCTAAGCAATAGCATCCAACAGAGGGACTTGTTAGGTCCTGCTGCTGTGAGCAGTGTGAGGTGGCTTGTTATCACTACCTGTCGACAGCAGTGAGGGGTGAGCTGCTGCCTTCCAGTCCCCTTTGTGCTCCAGGGGAGCCCACGCCCAACTGACAAAGCTTTCTCATTAAACTCTTTTCCCATAAACTCTACCGACAGGGGGAAAAAAAAGCACAGAATACTTTCTCTTGCATAAGCAAATCTCCTTCTCCCTTAACAAGACAAGATATATGAATAGTCATCCGCATGTGGGTAATAGAGATGAAAGGACATGACGGCAACAGCAAGAGAGGCAAAGAAGTACTAACATACAATATGTGGATGGGCGATTTAAGCAGCTTTGGTTTTTCTCAGTGTTTGAAGCTTCAGAGCAAATGTTGCATACACATACACATTTGGAGCTACACACATCTAGCTACACAACACATATATCTATACACATACGTGCTTGCATACATACCTACAAGTATATATGCAAATACACAGAGGGGCACTTTAAAAAGTCCATGGAAAATGCAGCTAAAAGCTAAGGGATGTTTCCCAGGAATGTTTTAGAACTTTTATATAATACATATAAATAGTATGTACCTATCTCTCTCTGTTTCCAGACCCTAGAGAACGCTTTCACTCTGTTTCATAGGTCACTAAGGGTCAGTAATCAACTTGACAACAGGAGAATACTATATATTTTCATATATCTATGTATGTCTACACCCATATAAAATTAATACCAAGCACTATATTTCTAGGACAATAGACTTCTCACTCAACACTCTCCTGGGAATTTTTCTGGACATGCATAGATTTTTTTTGGGGGGCGGGGCATCACTGCCCTCTGGTGGTCGTGGGAACTACCCAGCACTGCTCCTGAGAGCCACCGCTGGATTTGAACCTCCAAGCCTGCAGGGCGCAGTCCCGCACTCAGCCACTTACGCCACTGGGGCTCAGGCCTGCATAGATGGTTCTTTTTATCTTTCTAGAATCCACATGGTCCAGACACATGCAGACACCATAATAGTTCATGAGGGAATTCTTTCTGGGTCTTCTAAACATCTATTAACATTTTTATATTGGCCACTCACTTTGCCTGCGTCTTGGTGGCATTTTATGTCTTGAGAGATAACCATATTGTCAGTGGTTGATTTTGTCATTGAATCAATTTCCTTTTCAATTACCCTTTACTAGTAATTTATTTTTTCACATGGTTTCCTTCCTATATCCCTCCTTAATTTCAGGGAAAATGTAAGCAAATAGATAATGAACTTACTGGACAAAGCTAATGTCAATGGAGAATTTAATCTTCCTTTATTTACGCCCCTCCCCCACCCCTTCTATTCCTGTATCCACCCGTCTGCCAATCCAGCTACTCTATCCTTCACTCCTTTCCTGTCTTCCCTCCCTCGTCACTTGACTTTCCAACTTTCACTGGAAACTGGAGTAAGGTTCAAAGGCAAGCAAAATTAGATGTGGCTATTCATTCACTCTTTTCCTCGATGACTGATTTCTTTCTGCTAAGTGCTGGGTAATCAACAGTTGATAGCTGACCAAGCATGCTAACTAGAGCTAATACTTAGAAAAGGGAAGATCTGTGAACATTTTTTAAAAATGTATTTGTCTTGGGGTAATTTATCACCCACCTCCTCCCATCAGGATATCACTTAAAGAGTTTGCATGATGGAGTTGCAGCAAAAATGATGTTTGGAGGAGAAATGCCAAGCACAATGAAATGGTAATCCAAGCATAAAGATGTTACCCCAAGTGATACTTTGGAGAGAGGGAGAGATAAGAGATGAGAGACAGAGATGAGAGAGAGAGAAGACCGGAGATGAAAGATGAAAGATGAGAGAGGAGAGACCAGAGATGAGAGATGAAAGATGGCAGAGAGAGAGAGAGAGAGAGAGAGAGAGAGAGAGAGAAAGAGGGAGAGAGAAGAAAGAAAAATGTAGTAAAAGTCCTCTCATTCTGGAAAATTTTGCTTCCCCTGACCATCACCCAAGTATTTCTAATAACAGCAGAAATAATTGACCTTTCCAAGACTTAATGGTATTTCCAGGTGCTATTAAAATTGAACTGAAGAAGCTATTGGTTTTCTTCCATATTAAAGTTAGTTTGCAGATTCTTGAGAACTAACTGTCTGCCCTCAATCCTAGCATGTATTGATTTCTCTATTTCAAAAAACGGTTTTATAGTGTCGACTCCCTTGTTAAAAATGTATATATATGTATGTGTATATATGTGCTTATGTACATATTTATTTACTGAAACGACTAGACTCCTTTATGTTGGATTAGAGATCAGCTGAAAGCATTCTTATTATAAGAATATGCTCTTGTCTTTTATATCTTGTTAATTACCAAGAAAAACAGTAGACTAAACACAGTAAAGCAAAGGGAAACAAACCCCCAGGGGATAGAAGAAGAGAAAGATGTAAGATAAAGGAGGGTTTTGAAAGTCACGTTATTTTTTATTATTTGGTGCAGAAAACTGTGAAGCACATAAAACAATCTACAGGAAGTAGGAAAGATTTCTTCTCATTACTGGCCTTGAGGCAATTTCTTAAGCTGCCATAAACTGACAAACAGACATGATGGATATCATTATAAAATACACTGAGTTGGAAAATGGAGCAGAGAATGAAATGGTCCACATCAAAGGGGGGGTGGGGAGTCCCACTGAATTCTCCACAGGGTGAACAGCTCTAAGATGATTAGAGCTTTGAGTTTGATGTTGTGAAATTTACCCCAACTTTGTATGTTGTTCCCCTCCTCACCCCTACCCCTAAAGAGTGCATGAGCTTAACTTTATGCATGTGATTCCAATCTTCAGGTCAAGAGCTGCCAAGCAAAATGAAGGGCAGCATTCCTGGCCCTTACCTCTCATAGATGAGTAAGAATTCAAGGGCAACTGGTAGCTACAACAATATCGTGAATCACAGCCCAATACAAATGAAGATGTTGGAAGGCAGAAATCATTAATGCAGGATCCCCCTGTGTGCAAACTCATGGTGATGGGGTGAGATGGCATGAACTCTTTGGGGCTTAGAGGCTAGAGATAAAAATGTGTTTGAGAAGTGCCAACCTGATTAGCCTTGTCCACTGAGCATTTGCTTTTAATAGCACCATATTTTTTGGATTGAGGTATCAGGCAAGATGGATCTGTGTGTATATTGTAAGGCTTAAAAAAAGAAACAACTCAGGGGCTGAGCCCTGGTGGCGTAAGTGGTTGAGTGTGGGACTGCAGCCTGTGGGCTTGGTGGTTCAAATCCAGCGGCGGCTCTCAGGAGCAGCACTGGGTAGCACCCACGACCACTAGAGGCAGTGATGTCCCCCCCCACCCAAAAAAAAAGAAACAACTCAAAACCCAATTTGCTTTGTTAGTGAGGTAGAATAGAATGCTCCGTAGGAATGAGGATGGCAAGACTCGTCTCAGGTACCTTGGACGTGTTATCAGAAAAAGACTAATCCCTGGAAAAGGACAGCAGGCTTTTAGTAGAGGAACAGTAAAAGATAAAGACCCATGATAGAGTGATGGATGGTTACTGTAACAGCGGACTCATATATAACGCTTGTGAGGAAGGTGTGGACCAGGCACGGTCTTGCTCTATTTTTGCTTAGAGTGTCTCTGAGTTGGGGCAGACGTGATGGCACTTAACAATAGCAACAACTGACCTATAAAAAAATAAATCCACCTGATACATGCACATTGATAAGTATTGCCATGCATATCCTTGAAACCATGATCACAATCAAGATAATGACCACCCCTATCACTCCACACAGTTATTTAGGCGTTTTTATAAGAATTCTGGCTGTGGCAGTCGTGTGCTTACGCTAATTTTATGATTGAAATGTAGGGGTGGAGTCTAGTCTGTTAATCTGGAGATAGCCATTGAGTAGCCAATGAGGCCTCTATGTGGGCATGACTTTCTCCTGAGACTTCTGGGAAATCTCGTGATATTTCCCTTGTGAAGATGAGAGTCTGTCTCCCTAGTTGTTGGGGGTTAGTCTCAGAGATGATGAATCACAGATAAGACAAGATGGCAGCATCTGAGAAGGTGGAGGAGCTGGAGGAGAGACCACACGGCTTTGCCCTGTTGGAGCCAGACCTCTGAAGCTGGAGAGGCCACATGGAAACCTCTGCCAGCGATTAGTTACTTCTGCTTTTGATGGACCCTGAGCCCTGGAAGCGAGGAGCCATGTGGAGACCCCTGCCAGCGCTGGGATTCTGCACCCACTGACCTGTGACTTCGTGAGTAGGAAGAAGACTTTATAGACTGATTTCGGGAATATGGGCTAATATCGGACTTAGGGCTCTGAACTTGACTGGGCTCAATGTCCTGTTCCTCTTGTATATAACCTTTTCCTTATAGCTATATGCGTGGCTATGAAATTTGTTCCTCTAGTCTACCCAGACTAACACACTGGCCTTACCTATTTCATCTATAAGTAACCACTGTCCTACTTTTTGTTATTCTGAATTAATTTGTTCTTTCTATAGTTTCATGTAAATAGTACTATATACTGCATGCTCAGAGTCTTCGAGGGATATGGATTCTGGCTTATTTCATCTAGCAGAGTTTTTCTGAGATCCTTCTATATTGAATTTATTATTAGTCAATTCTTTTATGTTGTCTGGATGTTCCACAATTTATCCACCATAAATATTTTGGTAATTGGCAGTTTGGGACTCTGACAAATAAGAGTGATATAAAAACTATGCACACCCACTCCTCACTTATTGACTATTATGTCATTTTAGTCCACACTTATGACAATAGTAAAAAATAAAATCTACCCTCTGACTACCAAGGTTCTGTATAAATTTGACCAGATCATCATTCTCAGTGGTTTGGCAGTTATGTAATTATATAATTATCTTCTGTTTTGAAATTCAAAGTGATCATCTTTTATTTTTTCATAACACCATAATAAGCTGGTCTTTGTGAGGACAAATGAATTTCTTTCTCTTGGGTAAACGCCTAAGAATCAAATGGTTAGGAAATGGTTGGTATTTGGTTACCTGCTTAAGAAATTGCTGTTTTCTGAAATGGTTCTATATTAAGACTTAAAAAAATTTATTTTACTGGGGCTTGTACAACTCGTATCACAATCCATCTATGTATCCATTGTGTTGAGCACATTTGTCCATTTGTTGCCATCATCATTCCCAAAACACTTGCCTTCCAACTTGAGCCCGTGGTATCAGCTTCTCACCTTTTTCCCTTCCTCCCAGCTCCCCCTCCTTTCTGAACCCTTGATAATTTATGAATTATTATTATTTTGTCATATTTTACACTGTTCAACGTTCCTCTTCACCCACTCTTCTTTTGTCTGTACTCCAGGGAGAAGATTATATGCTGATCATTGTAATTGAGTCCCCCTTTTTACACCACCTTCCATCCACCCTCACAGTATCGCCACTTTTAACCACTGATGCTAGAGTGATCACCTGTCCTGGATTCCCTGTGTTTCCAGTTCCTATCTGTACCAGTGTCCATCCTTTGATGTAACTAGATTTGAGATCATGATAGTTTGGTGGGGGTGGGGGATGCATATAAGAACCAGAAGAGAGTTGTGTTTCATCTTTGCTATATTGCACCCTGACTGGCTCACTTCCTTCCTGTGACCCTTCTGTAAGGAGATGTCCAGTTGCCTACAGATGAACCTTGGGTCCTCAATCTGCATTTCCCCTCATTCACAATGTTATGATTTTTTATTCTTTGATGCCCGATACCCAATCCCTTTGACACCCCATGATCACACAGGCTGCTGTGCTTCTTCCATGTGGGATTGGCTGCTTCTGAGCTAGATGGCTGCTTGTTTATCTTCAAGCCCCCAAGACCCTAGATGCTATATCTTTTGATAGCGGGACACCATCAACTTTCTTCATCACATTTTCTTATGTACCCACTTTGTCTTCAGTGATCATGTTGGGAAAGTGAGCATCATGGAATGCCAGTTTAATAGAACAAAGTGTTCTTGCATGAGGAAGTACTTGAATGGAGGCTCCATGTCCATCTGCTACCTTAATACTAAGCCTATAAATATATGCACATAGATATATTTCCCCATCCTCATGTGAAAATATGTTTACATATGTACATGCCTGTATTTAGACATCCATAAATGCCCTTTTCCCTCCTAGTTCTTTCCTCTATTTCCCTTCACTTTCCTCTAGTTCCACTATCATGATCAGCCTTCATTTGTGTTTCAGTAATTCCTCTTGGTTACACTGCCCTTGATCAATCCCCACCAGACCTTCTACACCCTCCTTGCCACTGATCACTTGTTGTTCCCTTGTCCCTGGGTTGGTTAACAGGACTTCATTTCCCTTACCTCCTCCTTTCTTATGTCCTCCTGGAACCATTAGCCCCACCGTTTTCTCCTTACATTAAGACTTTTGATAGTTTAAAGCAAGGCAAGTAAATTGATATTTGTTTTAATTGCTCTTAGCAACACAAGAGTAAAACATGGTTGGATGGCCAATCTGGAATTTGATCGTGTATATCTCAATTCTTTGCTTTGCTAGAAATGCTGATCCACAGAGATTGAGTGACTTTTCTAAATTCTTTCATATTACAGGTTGGTCTCTTATTGAGCTCTTTCATTAGACCTTTCAATGCGGGCAAAATTCTGCTCATCATGTTCTAGCTTCCCACCATGACCTTCGGCTGTAGTAACCAGGTTCACAGGTACTCTAAAACAGGCCTCGATTTGTATGCATTCTGTAATTTTGGACATGAAGTGTTTTTTGAGATTAGGATATTTCAAAAGGACAATTAGAGTATAGTGTTGTTAGGGACCAGTAGCCACTGGGTCAAATCACTCTGCCACGTTCCTTCTTTTCATCATCCCTTGACTTTACCCAGCCTGATGTTATTCTACAAGGCTAACTTGTCTCTCCTGACACGTTTCCAAAGTATTTGTAATGAAGTCACCAACCTTGCCTCTAAGAAGCATTCTGATTCTACTCCTTCACAGATACATCTGTTTTTGTCTGTGGCAGTCCATGGTACTTTCAGTATTCTTCACCAGCACCATGATTCAAATGCATTTATTCTTCTTTGGTCCTCCTTACCCAGTGTCCCCACTTTCCCATGCCTGCATGGTGACTGAAAAGAACATGACCAGCCTGATCACTCACAGTTCCAACACTGATCCAACAAACTGTGCTTTCTTCATTCCTACTTGAAGAATTTAGGTGATTCAGCCAGTTTGTAAATGAACTTATACACCAATGGTAAAGACAACTGTAGATTGTTGCCATCCAGACACTATAATTTAGGTGACCCCATGGATGTCAGCATAGAATGGTGTACCATAGAGGTCTATGGTTGGTTTTCCTAAAATTGGATAGCCAGACCATTCTCCTGAGCTTTCTTTGGGGTCTCAAACTCTTAGCCTTTGAATTAGCAACTTACTGGGATAACTGTGCCTATTCCACCCAGGGACTCTAAGACTACATACACCACTGTCCTTTAACAATTGAAGAAAACAGTGGTGCTCATTACCTAGCCCTTCATTTTCCAGCATACACATCTCATGATTATATTCATAATTATTTTTCTCTATTGAGTCTTCTGAAATATGTCTGTGTGTTGTTCATGTGTGATTGTGTTCAGATGCAAGGAAGCTGCCATTGAAAATCCCATCTTCTCACTCACCAGTTTTGGTTGTTATAATGCTGGTTTAGAATTTCTAGATTTGTAAGATATAATACTGTCTGCTGGGGAGTCTCTGTCATTTTTCTATTGCATTTCCTGCTGTACCTTTGCTTGAAATTAATTAGTCATGTTGTGTGGGTCTCAGGAGTCCTGACGGCCTAGTGATCTGCTCATGGCAAGATTAGCAGTGCAAAACCCTCAGCAGTTCTGCAGGGGGAAGATGGAACTTTCTGCTTCTGAAAAGTTTTACAACTTTGAAAATCCACAGGGGCAGTTCTCCAGTGTCTTGGGTCAATCAGAGTTGATCATGGATTTGGCTCTTTGCGTGTGAGCCTCTATTTCTGGACTCTGTCCATTTCCATGGACCTATGTGTTTGTCTTTTCACCAATGTCACAATGCCTGCAGCACGATAGCTTTTTGCTCAGTCTCAAAATGGATGAATAGGAATCCTCCCACTTGCTTCTTCTACGTGAGAACTGTTTGAGTATTAGGGTTGGCCTTTGCATTTACATTTCAGAGTTGGATTGTCACGATCTGCAAAAACACCAGTCCTTTCGTTAGGAATGGCATTGATTCCATGAAGATCATTGGTATATTTTCTATATCGCATCTTCAAATCTGTAAGCACGTTACTCTTTTTATTTAGGCTGTCCTCTGGAGAAGGACAGCATCTTTACTCCCT
>PVJH01049814.1:0-10172 GCA_004026705.1 Nesogale talazaci | reverse complement strand
GACCACGCATGCCCCTGTTCCGTCCTTTCGCGGTGCACAGGGGTGGGACAAGTACTCTCAGGGGGTGTCATCCCAGCTGGAAACAGTGACCTGAGGATTGGGACGCGACATGCAGTCCAAGCTGAGCTAGGCCACAGGCATGGGTGTCCTCCTTCTTCCCACATCAACTAGGCCCCTTTTGGGGTGGGGGCGGGGAGGGAATGTTTCCAACTCAAGACCTGGGAAACAAATGGGGCCATTAACTCAAGGAAAAGAGAAGGAGCTCAGTGGTGCAGTGGTGGGGTTTGTAACTGCAAGGTCAGCAGTTCTAAGCCACCAGCCCTTCCTTGGGGAAAGAGGTGGCAGTCGGTTTCCATCCGGACATGCCGCCCGGGCAGCCTGTGGGAAGCTCTGTAATAGGGCAGATCTGGTTCAGAACTGGGAAGGGCCTGGGCGGCTCAAGTAGCTGGCCCTTGACCACTGACAGGAAGGCTGGCGGTTCAAATCAGCCCCGCGATGTCACCGAAGCCAGGCGGGGGAACAGCGGATGGAAGAGACGGAAGCAGCCTGGGGAAGCTGTTGGCGGACAGGCCTTCTCAGAAGAAACAGAGTCACCAGGAATCAGACTCTGCTCGATGGCAGGGGCTCAGGTCTTCTGTCTGTGCTGCGAGAGGGCCCACCCTGGCGATGGCCATGGGCAGGTCCCCGTGGACATCCCTTGTCCGTGGGGTCTGAAGTTCCAGGGGTCTGGGCCATTTCGAATGAGAAGAGACAGAGCCAGTGTCTCAGGCCTCAGAAGGCCAATATCCTGTCAGAAGAGAGAGGGGCCGGGGTCTGTGTGGTCCGGTGTGGGGACAGAAGAGACAGGCCCGTGAGAGGGCCCTGACCTTGTGACCTTCAGGAGGAGCTGAGGACTCAGTTCCTTCTGTTTCTGCTGTCTGGCTCGGTGGCCGTGAAGCTGACACCGGCTTATTGGTGTTTGCCTGAAGGTTGTTTGTGTGTGTGTGTGTGTGTGTGATGTGCCGACAATCAGGGCACATGATCCTAATCCGAACATGCACAGCAGATTAGCTAGGCAGGCTAGATAGACACTTCTCCACGCGTGCCCACAGGAATGTACGCCTGAGCACGAAGACACACGCGCATCCACAAATCCCAGATCCACATGGCAAGGGGCAGGCTGGAGCTGCAGGCTCTGGGCAATGGCAGGCACCATACTTCTGTCCTTTCGGTGTCCGCACAGAGTCACCAAGGAAGAGGAGGATAATCTGTCTGAGAAGGGGGCATGAGTAAGTCCTAGACTGTGGCTGTGTCACTTTGGGCCTGAGTCATGGCCAAGAGAAGGCACCGTGGCCACACGTATCTCCTTCTTCTCTGTTTGCTATGAATCACAGCCACCATCTCCATATGTGAGCCATTGTCGTAGAGAAGGGGAGGTTCTTCTACTGCCCAGAAGAAGTCCCATTAAATCCAAGTCTTCCCTAATGTAACTGGCCATACAGGTCAGCCCCCACGAAAAAGACATCTTCTGAAGACCAGAGGCATGGCAGGAGGGGTGGGGAGTGAGGTAGAAGGATCCTTGGGAGGAACCCAGGAGATCTGTCACTTGTCAGAAAGTTAGGCATGGCCAGGGAGGACGATGAGGGGAAAGGTGGCAGAGCCTGTGGCCCTCAGGCTCTTGTGTGCACTGCAGCGGTGTCTCTGGCCTGGCTCAAAGCAGACAGGGAGAGGGGAGGAGGGAAGGACAGGTACAGTCTAACAGCTATAAAACCTCTTATACAGAGTGTTTATGGGCCCAGTTCCCTCCCGTAAACCTCCAACACCTCATCGCCTACTCCCAGGCATTTAAAAGACTCTGTCTGTCACCTGCTGCCTCAGCAACACTTCCCTTCCAGTTCACCGACATCCTAGGCCATCAGAGCTAGTTGGAAGATGGGGAAGGCAGAACTGGAGCGTCCAGGTGGCCTTCCCTGGGAAGAAGACCGAATGGAGTGAGAGAGTGTGTGTCCCAGACAGGTGGTTGCCCATGAGCAAGAAGTCCCACAACCCCCTGGTTGTCGGCGGCTCCCAGGGGTGGACGGGCAGCGTAGGTGACACCCCATGGTCTCCAGTTCATGTTTCAAACACATTTATCAATATACCCCCCAGGCTAAAACGCCACAAGGATTTACTCTCTGAATCTCCTAAGATGCTCTGGTCAATCGCCGGGGTTTTGGTACTTAGTCACCCCTCATTTTGTCATTGTTTTTGTCAAATTCCCTAATGTTTATGTGGTGAGAAGGAGTACCAGTAAACCTCTATCAGTAACTCTGTGAGAATGAGATAGAAATTTAAAGGAACGGAAGAGAAAAATTACAAAAGGCCTCTCCTCAGTGACAAAGATGGATGCAAATAATATGGTGATAATTCAACGCAGAAAAGTTACAAAAATTATTTGTTAGTATTCACACCAGCTAAGAAGTATTACCTGTAAGCAATTTGCAGCTGTAATTATTACACGTCATCCCACGATTGCCATCGGTCATAAATTGATTCCCAAGGATCAATACGGGGTTGCTCATCACAAGATCGGCAGTTTGGACTGACCTGTGACTTCCTGGTGAAAAGGTGGAGCTTTGTGCTCCTGTGAATAGTTCTGGTCTTGGACACCCACCGGAGTGGTTCCACTCCGTCCTCTGGAGTCGCTGAGTTAGAGTGGACACGATGGCAGTGAGGTTGGGTATGGGGGCAAGAATTCTCTGTGGCCTGGTATAGCAGGAAGTCCAGGGGGGAAGGGAACCTCAGCCCTCATGAGGAGACGAGTGCTGGCTCTCCTCATTCCAGTAAAAGTGTGTGAATTAGGGCTGCCTGATAGAAGAGAGGGCACTCGGCTACATTTGAATTTCAGATAAACACCAAATGTTTTCTTAGCACGGGGCATACTGACACACACACACACACATACACACACAGATCCATTAATTAACCTCAAATTACGATTTAGCTGGCACCCAGTGATTTCATTTGCAAAGTCTAGTAACCTTAGGACAGCTGCCATATCTGTGGCCGACCCTGGAGTGAGCCGTTCGTAGGTTTCTGCCACTGGGCTAAGCAGGCCTTTCTTTGGATGTGTTATTTTATTTAAGTTTCCCACGTACTCTGAATCCCAAACTTGGATGTTAGCTTGCCATCTCTTAGACTTTTGCACTGCCTTTTAAACACCACCTGTCTTATTCACTCTTCAATTCAAAGTAAATTTCTTGTAAAAAAAGTACTCAAACTGACTTATTCTGAAAGGCAGTGTTCTATCTACTATCACTTGCCCACCGGGTACAGCTGCAAAATGAAATTCGGGAGCATCATCGCATAGCTGTTGTTGTGTGCTGGGAAGTTGATCTCAATGCAGGGTTGGTCCCTGTCATCATTATGGAAGCCAATTGCCAGCCACCCTCCCCACCTCATCAGAGCAACTGGGGGGCCCAACCCCCTCATCTTGCCGTTAGCAGCCAAGTGGATAACCCCTCTGCCAATGGGCTCCTTCCCGTCGCATGAGAGCTGGACACAGTGAGCGGTCAGGGGATTTGAGGCTGAGGTGGTCTGAGGTCGCCTAACAACTAACTCTCAGGGAGGGGTCAAGGTGCTCACCATGGCTCATCCTGTGTCCTAGACAATCGTCATCTTCTGCCTGGAAGAACCTTGCGCCTCTCCAATCTCTCCCCAGACCCACAGTCATCCAGTCCATTTTGGTTCAGAATGACCTGATTGGAGAGAGTCGAACGCCACCCCCCAGCCCCAGCTGTAAATCTTTACCAAGGAATAGTCACCTCTTTCGTCTGAAGAGCATTTGATAGGTTTCAATTGGCTATCTTTCCCTTAGCAGCTGTGTGTGGGGGTGGGGGGGGGCAGTTAAACCACTGTGTGACCAGGGGACCTTACTCTCTTTAGACGGGGCTGTATCTGAATGTGATGCCTAAGCCCAGGGAAACGAGTCGAAGGACCAAGCCACAAAGCTGAAGATGACAAGAAACGAGAGGCCTAGTATCTTCGGTGACTTCATCCAGCTGCTGCCTTCCTGTGAGTGTTCATGTGAAATCATACCTCTTCCTCCTTGTTCAGCTGGCTTTGTGCTTGGGTGTATTGAGAGCACCTCAACTGGCGGAAGCACTAGAGACTGTCTCCTTTCTGCATTCAGAGGCATTGACTAACAACAGTAGAGAGAAGACATGCCTCATCAGGAGATTTATCTTGGGGTGTATTTATTCATCTATATTTGTATTTGCTATACCCTTCTATAAGGGTTTGTTCATTTATTTATCTCAGGGTCGATTTATTTAAGGATATGGCTACAAAGGAAGGAAGAGTCCCATGGGACTGCTAACCACAGGTCAACAGTTGAAACCACCAGCGGCTCTGTGGGATAAAAATGAGTTTTCTGCCCCCATGAAGATTTATATCCCTGGAAATACAAAGGGGGCAGTTCTGCTCTGGCTTATAGGGTCAAAACTACCAGGGATTCAGGCTGGATTCACATATGGAACAGGGATGTCATTGCTGATGTCAGAGGGATCTTGGCTGAGGATCTTCTACTCATGTTTTATCGACGATGCCAAGGCATTCTACTTTGTGGACCGTAACAAAAACTATGAGGTGCATGGGAATTCCAGAACACTTCGCTGTGCTTATGGGGGGCCTGCTCATGGATCAAGGGGCAGTTGTGTGGGCTGAACATTGAGAGTACTGCAGGGCTTAAAAGGTGTGTCACCAGGAGTGGCTGGTGGTTTTGAACTCCTGACCTTGTCATTAGCAGCCCAACATGTAACCTACTATTCTATGAGGGCCTATTATATAATGCAACATTGAAGACTGTGTGGTGTTAGTGCAGAGACAGCTACAGAGAGATATCAGTGGAACAGAACAGAGGACTCAGAAACAAATACACATATGTGCACCTGTTTTTTTGGGATAACTTTTTTTTTTTAATTGATAATTGGATTCATGTTTACAGAATAGATCCGTTTTCCAATCAATAATTCAGATATGTTTTGTTTCATTTTATTGATGGCCATCCCCACAATGTAACCTTAGATATCCCTTTTCCTCCCTGCATTTCTTGGTTGTATTCCCCATTCTTTCCTCAAGCTTCTGAACTTTAGGGAAATGCTGCCTTTTTGATCTCACGTTTGGTTATTCTAAGATGTGTGCACCTTGCTCGTGGTCCCTTAATAGGCCCATCTATTGTTTGGCTGAAAGCGGAGTCATGGGAGTGAGTTCCTTTCCAAATCTGAGAGATGGCGAAGGGCATAAAGCCCGATGCCTTATGTTTCTATCTGAGCACTAAGATCTATGCCTTATCTTTTGTATGATTTTGAACTCTGTTCTAGTTTCTGCCCCTCTAACCAGAACCTTCTAAAATGGCTCTTTTCTGAGCTGTTGGTAGTGGTAGACAGGCAACATCTACTTGTCCTGGCATTGGAGTCAGAAATGGGCCCCTCAGTCCTTTAGACTACTTGTCCACATGCACCTTCAATGTTCTCACTCTTTTTTCCCCTGCTCAGGGAGAGACCCCTGCCTTTGATGGCCCCATGTTTCTGATGGCCCCATGCTTTTGATGGCCCCATGTTTTTGATGGCCCCATGTTTTTTATGGCCCCATGTTTCTGATGGCCCCATGCTTTTGATGGCCCCATGTTTTTGATGGCCCCATGTTTTTGATGGCCCCATGTTTCTGATGGCCCCATGTTTTTGATAGACCCATGCCTTTGATGGCCAATCACAAACTTTTGAGACTCTACTCGCTACTCACCAATGTAGGATGGAGACGAAGTCCTTATGGACTACCATATGCCAACTATCATGTCCCATAAGGCCATGATCCTGAACACCCAGACCCCATGACTCATTTCTTCAAGGTGTTGGATTATGGACTAAGAGTTTTCATAACTCTGCTTTTTGTATGTCCCATCACATTCATGGATATATTT
This sequence comes from Nesogale talazaci, assembly GCA_004026705.1. Classification (NCBI taxonomy): domain Eukaryota; kingdom Metazoa; phylum Chordata; class Mammalia; order Afrosoricida; family Tenrecidae; genus Nesogale; species Nesogale talazaci. The sequence goes on along the minus strand of PVJH01049814.1, from coordinate 4,234 downwards.
GCAACATAGATAAATCCACATGTACAAATATCCTATGTCAAACTTATATATCTGAAGATCTAACCAGCCTTCTGCCTCATCTTTCTACCTGTGCACTAAACCTTATGCCTTATCTTTTGTATGATTTTGATCTTTGTTCTACATTTCTTCCCACTCTAACCAGAACCTTCTAAAATGGTTCCTTTTAAAAACATTGATATCTTTAAAACAGAACATATATATATGTCATACACATGTGTATATACATATTTAATTTTAATTTTTTAATGCTGGTTGAATCTTCAGACATTATTGTATTTTTGAAATCTTCTGTATTAAGTTCAACAACGTTTGCATAATATGTATTCTTGAGCATAGCCCCGCTTTTTCTCTCACACCTGTTCCACCAGCATGTCTATCTAACCCTCTGCCTGTAGATAATCTTTATTGTGGAATTGTGTACAAAACCACCTTGGGCTCGGTTACCTTTAATTCTTGCAAATCATCCAATGCCTTGAGCTGCCTCCATCATTATGTGCCAACCCCCGATGACTGCATCCTGCCCTTACTTCACACAGATCCAGACCTTGTCCAGCAATTTCACCTTCTTTTCTTCCTACCCTGGGTAACCATCAAAAAGTATTTCTTTTGACATGATAACCTTTTCTAGACACTTTACAAGAGTGGTCTCATGCAATTTTTGTCCTGTTGTGATGGACTCTTCACTCAGCGTGATGTCTTCCAGGTTCCTCCATGTTATGCGGGGTTTCACAGATTCCTTGTTATTCTGTATTGTTTTCTATTTATTGAACTTTGTTACTTATGATTGATGGAACTTGCTTTGTTTATTGAGCTGGCACAAGAGGATCTTTCGCTGTCATCTTGATTTGCATCTTGCAGTGAAGAGGAGCCCCAGAGTTCTGGGCACACACTGGGCCACTAATGAAAAGGTTAGCAATTTAAGACCACTAGTTGCTCAAGGGAGGAAGATAAGGCTTTCTCTGCCCATGAAAAGTCACCGTTTTGGAAACCCCTCCCGGGGCAGCTCTACCCTGCCCTATGGGATCATTATGAGTGGGAATAGACAGTAAGAATAATGATTACAAGCATCCCCTCCTCCCCCAGACCCCAAGATGTTTGCTGGCTGCCTACATGTCTTTGGTGAGGTGTCTGCTCATGACCCCTGTCCATTTTCAAAGTTGGATTATTTGTCTCTTTCTTGTTGAAGCATTGAAATATTCTATAAATTTTAGAGATCAATTCCTTGTCTATTAGGTCATGGCTAAAAAAGACTTTTCCAGTATGTGGAATCTCTCTGCACTCCCTGGATGCATATAAATGTCTGTGTTTTAGGATGTTACAGTCGTCTGGTCTGTCTTTAGTTGCTTGTTTACATTTTCCAATTTGTGTGTGTGTGTGTGTGTGTGTGTGTGTGGCATGACTACTCTGGTGGGAGTAGGAAGCCCAGCCTTGCTCTTGGAGAGCTGCTGCTGGATTTCAATCATCAACCGTGTGGGCCGCAGTCCTGCACACAACCACTATGCCACCAGGACTCAGCCCCTACCTTCTCTAATTTTTGATAGTATATTTATGCCATGCCTTAGGTTCCCTAAGTTTGTCCCTATTATGCCATTGATGATCTTTTATTCTTCTGGGTTTTACATCATCATTAGTTTGTTTCTATGTATGGTGTGAGGTATAGGGCCTGCTTAAATTTCCGGCTATTGAATATCCAGGTGTGCCAGCACAATTTGTTAAAAGAGATGATCTCTTTGCTATTTGATTACTTTCAGCCCTATGCCAAAGATCAGCTGTCATAGGCGTATGGAGGTTTCTGAGTTCTTAATTCTATTCCATTGACTTATGTGCTCCATGTACAATACCAAGCTGTTTTGACTACGGTGACGGTATAGTAGTTTGATCTCAAGAAGTGCGAGACCCCTGCTTTGTTCTTCCTGAGAAGTGATTTGCTTATCTGTGATCTCTTGCTTTTCCATGTGAAGTTGATGATTAGCTTTTTAGCATTTCCATCTCCTTTAGGAATGCAGTTGGAATGTGGATAGGGATTGTCTTATATCTGTAGATCACTCTGGGTAGCATCGACATCACAATGTTGAGTCTTCGTATCAATGGACATGGTGTGTTTTTCCAGGGAGACAGGGCTCTTTCGGTTTCTTTTAGTTGTGTTTTGCAGACTTCTCTGTACAGGTCTCTGGGGTCTTCTGATTAGATTGATTCCCAAGTATTTAATCTTTTGGGTAGCTACTGCAAACGGTAATGTTTTCCTGATTTCTTATCCAGAGTTCTTTTTGTTAGGGTAAAGGAATCCAGCCGATTTTTGCAAGTTGATCTTGTCCTCTGCCATTGTGCTGAGTTAGTGCAAGGAGCTCGGGTGAATTCCTTGTTGAGTCCTTGGGAGCTTTACTCTGTAGAGTCATATCACCTGCAAGCAGAGTGAGTTTTACTTCTTTGCCAATTTAGATGCCTTTAATTTTTATTTCTTGCCTAAATATTTCAAAGTCCACGCATACATTTGTTTGCCTCATTTAACTATCAGCAGGACGTGCCACCAATATCCACAGATTCATTTAAAATTTGTTCTATCTTGTCAGGTTGCAAATAGACACAAAACTTTGTTCATGTCATTGTTCTCTTGGGTTTTATGATTCTTCACTCTCCTTCAGCCCTACCTCTCCTGCTAGCCTTTTTTTTTGGGGGGGGGCATCACTGCCCTCAGGTGGTGGGAGTAGGAGGCTCAGTCCTGCTAGCCTTTCTTAATAGCCTTTGCTGACCCCCTTCTTCCTCTTCCTAACCTCTAATTGTTGGTTTGTCCTGGCTTTGTCTGGGGTGTTTGCAGCCGGGTGTTTGCAGCCACTTTTGTGCCGTTAAATACCATCTCAGGAGTCCTCAAACTTTTTTTGGGGGTGGGGGGCATCACTGCTCTCCGGTGGTGGGAGTAGGAGGCCCAGCCCCCCTGCTGGAATTGCACCTCCGTCCCAGTGGGCTGCAGTCCCGCGCACAACCACTACACCACTGGGGCTCAGCCGGTCCTCAAACTTTTTTAACAGGGCGCCAGTTCACTGTCCCTCAGACCGTTGGAGGGCCAGACTAGAGTTAAAAAACAAAACAAAACCAAAAAAAAAACTATGAACAAACTCTCTGCGGGCCTGGGGTGAGTTGGCTGCTAAGCAGGACAACGGCGGCGGTGGCAAAAACACCTGGCGGGCTGGACAAATGTCTCGGCAGGCTGCATGTGACCCATGGGGTGAAGTTTGAGAACCCCTGGCTCTGAGTTTTTCCACTGTTCTGACACCCTTTCTTTTCCTTTTTAACCATTTTATTGGAGGCTCCTACAACTCTTATAAAAATCCATACATATATCCATTGTATGTAAAACACATTTGTACACTTGTTGCCATCATCATTCTCAAAATCTTTGCTTTCTACTTAAGCCCTTGGTATCAGCTCGTTTCCCCCCTCCCTCATGAACCCTTAATAATTTATAAATTAGCATTATTTTGTCATATCGCACACTGTCCGATGTTTCCCTTCACCCACTTCCCTGTTGTCCGTACCCCAGGAGGCGGTTATGTGTAGATCCTTATAATCAATTTCCCCTTTCTACCCCACCTTCCCAAGATCATCCTGGTCCCGAAGGGATCATCTCTCCTGGATTCCGCATGTTTCCGGTTCCTATCGGTATCGGTGCACACACTCTCCTCTGGCTGGGTTTGTAAGGTCGAATTCGGTTCATGATAGTGGAGTTCTCCAGGTCATGTATCTCCACTACTTGACCTCTCCCCAGGGACAGCTTAGACACAAGGAGCCTACAATAATGAAGTGACCAGATTTTAACATTGGTAAAGCGGGACACCATTGTCCGGGGCGGGGTCTATAGTCGCTTCCCGTTCTCCCACCGTTCCCTAGCTTATCGTGCAGTCTTTCAAAAAATCGGGACTTTTTTAAGACGCCGCGGGACGCCGGAAAAATTGTTCAAAATCGGGACTGCCCGGTCAAAAGCGGAACATCTGGTCCCTTTAGACCGAAGCGCTTGATTTCGCGACCCTTCCCTTCGCCTTACGTCCCATTGCAGTCACTGCATCGAGGGGTGGCGCCACTTGATTCAGTTTGTCTGGTCGAACACTGAGCCCCCCCAAAATCAGACCTCGGTAGGATTGGGGTGGGAGTTTGCTCAGCAAGCTAGGCTAGGGCCCCCGGGACAGCCTCCGCACAGCTGGCTCAGGAACAGCTTCTG
>PVJH01049813.1:0-10147 GCA_004026705.1 Nesogale talazaci | reverse complement strand
ATCTTTTGTCCATTTTCTAAGTGAACTGTTGTTTTTTTGAGAGATCTTTATGTACATTTTAGATACTAGTCCTTTGTCAGATATGTGGTTTGCAAATACAGCCTCTTAGTCGGTAGCTTGTCCTTTCATCTTCTTTGCCTAAACTATCCACAGAGCAAAATGGGTTTTTTTTGTTTTGTTTTGGGGCATCACTGCCCTCTGCTGGGAGTAGGAGGTCCATAAAATGTTTTTTAATATGAGTGAAGCCCAATTTATCTTTTTTATTTTATGAATTATGCTTATGAAAGTCAAGAACTCTGTCTAGCCTCAGGTTCTGAGATTAGACTATTTCTGAGACTATTTCTGTTTCTAAAAGTTTTTTCTTACATTTAAGTCTATGATTCCATGATGTGCACTGCATATTTCTGTATAAAATGTGAGACTTAGATCAAAATTCACTTTCCCCCCCAAGAATTTCAAGAGCTCCAGTCCAGTGTTACTTATTTCTGCATTTTTTAAAAAAATCAGTTGAACAATGGTTAATGTAAATGAGATCACTTAATTGTATCCCTTAAAGATGTTGACTTGATAAGTGCACTATATTTACACTTATAATAATGAAGAAAATCGGGCAGGCATATTTATTTGGTCCTCTCCTTTGTCCCATTTCTTAATGTGTCTTTTCATCCTCCAGGACCACACCGTGCTGCTTACGCTGTACACGTTCCTCTTCACAATTTCCACCCGTTCCACTCTTAGTCAACACTGCTTTGGCTACTCAAGGGCCTCCTGCTTTCCCACTGAGGCTTCAGCTTCCACAAGTAACCTTGTTGGGTTTTTGACAGGAGCTGCGTCACGAGCGTAGATGAATTTGGAAAGACGAGTTAATTCTTCTCTCAGTGCATGAGCATCAGGATGTGTCTTCACTGATTTCTTTCATTAGCACTTACAATTTTCTTTTGTTTACCACGTGCATCCGGTACGTGACTTGTTGACTGTACTGGTGTTTTATTTGGGGTGGTTATCAAGGGTGGCAGGCTTTTCCGGTGTCCAGTGTGTTCACGGAGAGATGATCGACCCCTGTGTGTTGACCTTGCATCCTGGTAAACTCAGTCATTATTCAAGGCCTCTGGCCTTTGCTGATTGGGTCAAGAGACCGTGGTACAGGCTGAGAGGGGGCTCGTGAGGAAGCCAGACGCAGGGCTGGGGCGGCGCAGGCCGCAGCACTTAAGTCCAACCAGGAGGCTGCACCAGCTGGCAGAGCACCAGCGTGCGGTCTGTGGCGTTCCCGGCTCAACCCCTCCCCACGGGTCAGAGCTGGTCCCTGGGAAACAAAATGACCCGGTGTACATACATCGGAGGGGAACGTACGCCATAGGATTGGCAAAGGACGTGACTTTGCAAAGACCATGACGCTTCCGAGGTTCCTCTAGGGCTGCAGTTCTCAACCTGTGGGTTCAGACCCCTTTGGGGGTTGAACGACCCTTTCACAGGGGTCGCCTAAGACCATCTGAAAACACAAAAGTATTTCACAATCTATACCGTATATACTCGAGTATAAGCCAAGCTGAACATCAGTCAAGGCACTAATTTTCCACAAAAACTGCATAAAAAATGTGCTGGAAAAACTCACCTTATACATGAGTATATATACTAATTACATATTGCTTTCTGATTAACCACTGAGCTTTAATTCTATTCAGCTTGTACAACGAAAATACATCCTGCATATCAGATGTTTACATTATGATTCATAACAGTAGCAAAATTACAGTTATGAAGTAGCAACAAAAATAATTTTATGGTTGGGGGTCACCATAACATGAGGAACTGCATTAAAGGGTCACGGCATTAGGAAGGTTGAGAACCACCGGTCTAGGTGGGTTCAGACACCAACCTTTCAGTTAGTAGTTGACCACTCACCCATTTGTCTCACTAGGGGACCCTCTGAGCTTATATGGCCACGAGGCACCAAGTCTGGTCTCTGTCTCAGGCCATCTCCCATGCACAGCTGCAGCCCCCTGCACACAGCCCCCTGCCTTCTCAGCTGTACCCCACTGACCTGGCCACTGATGTCTTCTCGTCGGAGCAGCCGGATGGCCAGGCGCAGCTGTCCCACCACTGCCCGCTCAACAAGGAAGCAGAAATCCTGTGCCTGGACACACAGGTGGTAGAGATGGTCTCGGACAGTCTGCCACACACAACCCACACGGTCCCTGTGGGGAACACTGACGATGAAGACACCAGGCAGCGAGGCACCCCTTCTGGTCGAGGCTAGGTCTTTTAGGGGTCACTGGCTTTAGACCCTAAGGAGCAAGCGTCCCTCCTCTGTCCACAGTCTACCACTTCTCTTGCCTCAGAGCTTACTCAGCAAGATGGTTTCAGGCTCCCGTCCCTTTGGCCTAAGTCAGGGTGGGCCTGCCGACCCACTGCCCTCCCGGCCGCCTCCTACCTGTTCTCCAGCACAATCCTCAGCAGCATCTCCAGGCAGAAAGCAGCATCCTCCTCGTCATAGGTCTCTTCATCCGGTGTCACTGAGACCAGAGCCTGGAGGGGAACAGGCGCAGGAAGGTGGCATGGAAACGCCAGGCACTGGCCCGCTCTGCCAAGAAGTGGGCAAAACACCGCCGCTGCTCTCTCCACCCCAAGCCCAGCCTGCCCCTCTGCGGGCCGTACCTTCATGAGCTCCTGCAGTGACTCCAGCTGAAGGAATTTACTTTCTGTGATCATCTTTTCGGGGTCACATTGCTAGAGGGGGCAGGAGAGCAAGGAGGCCAGAGATGGAGATGGAAGGTACCGAGCTCCCACGAGGAGACAGAAGACAAGCCCTGGGTGATTCTGTTCTCTGGTTAGCAGGGCAGCGTCAGTCCAGGAAGGGGGGGTCTAGGCGTACTCACGGGAAGGGGCAGAGCAGGCAGTTACCTTGATACAGTCTAGGGCCGCTCTCTTGGCCTCTTGGCTCTCAGTGGATGGGCCCCGCATGCCGGACTGCTCAGGGCCGCTCAGTGTCAGCCAGCTCACGAAGCTCAGCACTGTTGACTCCCCTCTGCAGGGAAGAGCACGAGCACCCGTGAGCCTCTGAGCCACCAGCTTGCTTCCCCAAGGTCTCCAAGGCTTGGGCCCGCCCTCACCGGTTTGATGGCGTCTCTTCCCGCTGCAGAGAGATCTTGCCATTGGGATCCACGAAGTCTTCTACCTGGACAAACAGGATCAACTCTAAGACCTTTGCAATTCCTGCCCGTCCTCCACACCTGCCAAGTCCTCTTTCTTCAGAGTCCTCTCTCTGTCTTACATTATTTGGCTTCCTCCAATTGGTGACTGGCAACAGCTCCTGCCAGTCTTCGTTTACAGCTGCCCCACCCCACCCCACCCCCGTGGCCCTCCATCTGAAGCATTCTGGTGAACAGCAGTCAGCAGGCACTAGGGCCAGCACCACTCTCGACCACCTGCGCATACAGACAGCGCGCAGTCTTGGGCTCTGGCCTTAATGTTACTGACTCGGCTCCTGCGGAGCGTTACCTCCACCATGGCTTTGGGCAGCAGTTGTGCTCGGAATAGCTGCAGCATGGCCTCCATGATATTCTTCCAGCCCTCCCGCAGGATGTCGCCATGACAATGGGCCAAATGGAAAACCGTCTTGGCAGCAATGTGGGCTTTCGGGTTGCTTCCAAACACACTGGGCAGGTTCTCAATTGACTGGAAAAGAGGATAGGGAGAGACTGAAGGCCTGACTGATGTCTGGAACCAAGGCTCAGCCTCTGGTTCCGAGAGTCCTTCAGCTGACTCTGCTTCAATCTCCCATAATGCTGGAGAGTGGCCCCCCTGGTCAAAGCCTTCCCCACTCCGGCCCCTCCTCTCCCTTTCCCTGTCAGAATGACCCAAGCTGTGCCAGGGCCAAGCGGGCCGGGGGAAGATGCTGAAGGAAAGCAGCACCACAGAGAAGGGCAGAGACACACACGGGGTCTCCTGTGGAACGCAAACACCCAGTTCTTGCCATGCTTACCTCGCTGCTGAGAGCGGTGAATTTGCATAGTGAGATGATGAGATTGTCAAACACATCACTGAGGCCATAGTGGGCGGAGATCATGGCGCACTTCCTGTAACATCACCCCATCCCAGAAACAGTGTTAACGAAAGGCTGGAGTGTCCTTCCACATCCATCTTTTACTAGGTTGCAGACTGAGATTTCCCAGTCTCCTTCCAGCCTTCCTCTGAAAGCTCAGGAGAATCATCCTGGGAGTCAGAGCTAGGGGGAGGCTGAGACCACTGCCCCGGCTAGATTACCTGAAGCCCGAGATGGATTTCTGGATGATTGTCTCCTCGAGGCTTTTGTCAAAGACATAAGAAAGAGCAGCAATGGTGGGGCCCCAGGTCATGGTGAAGAGGTCAAGGTCATAGCTGCCAGGGGGCACGCGCAGGAATATGCCCTCCGGGGTGGCACCTCGGTGGAGCAGCACGTTCCACACGTAGTTCTCCCTCACCAAGCCCGTCTGTTCCTCAGGCATTACAATTTCCTCGTTCCTGTCACAAGGCAAGAGGAGGAGGTCTAATTTAGGGGAATCCCACCCAGCCATACTGGCCCTCTCCATTCAAAACTTGAGCTCAGTGGTCTGCCTTCCACCCACCAGGGGTCCCAGGGGGAAAGAAGGGACGTGTTCCCATATCCCCCACAGTCTCAAAAGCCTGTCTCTACGTGAGGCCCTCCCGTTTTGTACTCTTTCTGGGACAATACAAGGTTTTCCAATGGGTAGTCAAGACCCAAGTGTTCTGTCTCTGATTCATGCCTGACCCTCCAGTGCCATCTTGTAGGCCCCAAATGCATCTTCTGAACCAGACAGGGGCATCCAACTGCTCTGGATTTGAGCCAAGACGTACCAGGTAAGGCGTAGTTTCGACTTTGGCTTGGAGTACTGAAGTCTCAATATTGGCTCTCTCTCTCTCTCATATATATATATATATATATATATATATATATATATATATGTTGCAATATATGAGAAGTGATTTAAAATATATTATATATAAACACATATTTAAAACATATATATTTAAAATATATATGTTTTTGCTTAATAAGAAAAAAAAAGGGCCAAGGCTAAAGAAAGTAAGGCACCTGGGAGTTGCCTGAGTCTAACATGACTGACACTAAGAAGCAGGAAAGGAGGTCCGGGGAGGCTGCACCACCTCTGCACATACTCACTTGATGGCATAATACATGTCCTCCAGGATGTCTTGCTCAAAGTCCTTGCCTCCGTTCACACCTTTTAGGTTTTTTCGAAACTCCTAGAGATAGGCCAGTGAGCTTTCCCCATCAATGCTGAAGCCCCACCCAAACAACTCCGGGTTCTGTGGTAAACAGGGCTCAGGAAAGAGTAGGCAAAAGCTTCCGGACGCTCCCTCCCCACCAGCTTCTCTTCTGGATCGACCATCCCTTCAATTTCCTCCAACTAAGCCCTGACCTCTGTGCCCGTTGGAAACCCACGTCCTTCCCACTACCTCGAAAACCGCGCTGGGTCTTCTCCAACTGGCTAGAACCCAATCTTACCTCCAAGGTCATGGGTGCATTTTGTTTGCGAACGTTGTGGTTGTGTTGGTCAGTATTAAGCATGATGACAGCATAGGCCAGGGCAAAGCAGGCATCGCTATTGGCAAATGGGGAGCCATTACAATTCTGAAAAAGCAAAGACCCCACCCGCGTCAATGCTCTTGTTTGGCCAGTTAAACCTCCACTACCAACCCGGTCAGTGCCGGTACAGAGGGGAAGTACCACCCAGCCAGTGGCCTATCTCTTGCCATCTCCTTAGCAGAAGGACTTCTCCACGGAAAGCTCACAGATGCTGCCCTCAGAGGCTGAGGAGACAGCAGTGGAGTCCTCTAGTTAGCGCCCCGGCAGCCCTCGGTCACACTGAGCTGGGATCCTGAGCGCCAACTCACCCTCCAATGCTCTGTGAATGCTTCTAGCAGCCGTTGGATGACTGGCGCTTCCCCAGGCAGGCGGAAGGCTTCCAGGTAGAGGCGGAGAGCTTCGTCCAGCCTCAGACCCTGAAAGCTGAAGGTGCTATAGGAAGAGGAGAAAGGACGCCAAGGACCAGGTGAGGGTCGCAAATGCTCGAGCACGCCTTCCGCCCGCCACAGCCTGCCCACACCGCTTCTTCCTGGGCTCTGGCAAAGGGGAGGCAGCTCCTGGTCACCCCTAAGCTAGCGCAGAACACTGGCGATCCCTAAGCGTGGCAGCCTCCTGTCTCATGCTCTGTGCTCAGACCCGGAGAGGCTCCCCAAGCTGTGAGTCTCGAACGCCTTTCAGGTCCAACAGCTACAGGTGATGGAAACATGTGGCCTGGGTCGCCAGCAGGAACTGCGCAATTCTGCTTTGGAGGAAGGCCTGAGCTAGGGAACATTACCAACATTACCAACGACGCTCCACCCGGCTCGCAGCTTCCTACCTCACAAAACTCTCCAGCAGGTCAATGTTTTTCCGGTCGCTCACAAACTCCCCAATCATTTTCTTGTCCAGGCGAGGGTTTTCTCGGAGCCACTGGGCTACTTCTGTGTTGTCCATTGGGATGGTGAGGAGGCCTTTCTCCTGCAGAAACTGGATTCCTTTCCTCGGTTTCTGGTTGAACTGCTCTGTGCCAGTGATCAGCAGCTAGAAGAAAGACACTCAGGGGTGTTCCTGAACCGCCTACAGGGGGCTGGGCTGGATAAGGCCTGGTTGGTCAGTTAAGGGGCTCTGATGATGGGGTCCCCTCTGTGGCTCCAGAATTAAGCCCAGATGGTACTGGCCTCTTGCTTTCCCCGACTTTCAGGTCCAATTCAAACTGACTACGGAGTGCTCGAGAGACACGAGCCAGCTCCCTCTCCTCCTCCCACATGGGGCTCAGAATGAAAGAAAGACGTCCATCCTGGCTCCAGTGTTCTGTCCATCCCTGGGCTCTGTACAGCCAGCGTCTTGGATGGGGCACAGGTTGGAGTTCCCTCTCTTTTAGGTTGTCTAGCTCTTGTGGCCCTGGGCTTTGAAGGAAAAGGTCAACTGTGAGGCTAACTCCACTTTCTACCTGCCCACTCATACTCCTGTGAGCAGGGGCACAATTAAAATCATTCCGGGACTAGGCTGGCAATAAAAGGAATAAGTGGTTTGAAAGAAGCTTTATTTTTTTTTTTGGGGGGGGGGGCAATCACTGCTCTCCGGTGGTGGGAGTAGGAGGTCCAGCCCCATTGCTGGAATTGAACCTCCGTCCCATTGGGCCGCAATCCCGTGCACAACCACTACGCCACCGGGGCTCAGCCCAGAAGCTTTATTTTCAAAGTGTGTGTGTGCCTGCGCTCACATGCATGCGTGCGTGAAGGACAAGCACAGGTACTTGAACTTTACTAATACTGGAGAATAAATGCCAATTTCCTCTAATGGTTCGTTAGCACTCAGGAGGTGGAGTGACTGGGGCCTACCGACACTAGCTCCCAGGGCTCTGTCACCCTCAGTCTCAGCTAACGCAGCATCTTGCCCTGGACCCATCATCAAACACGCCGAGCTACACGGCTGAGGAGCGCAGGGCTGGCTGAGAGCTCCGTAGCCCCGAGACGGACCCAGCAGGAAGCTCTGCAGTGAGCGGCCCGCCTCGCTCAGGCCCTGGGACACAAACCCCGCAAAGGACCCCAGACAGAGGTAAGTTAAGGCTGAGCTTGGGGGTTCTCTGTATATACCTTCTTTTTGTTTTTTATTTCAACCAGCTCCCGAGGATCAGGCAGGAAGCTCGAAAATCGAGGCGGCTTCCGGGTAAACTTTGGGTCAGCTAGGAATGGGAGAAAGAAAGTGAACATTCCGTGAGACCTCTTTTACCAGAAAATAATGACTTTGGCAAGGTCGATGATCTATGGCCCAGCAAGGAGGCAGATGCCTCCGAAATTCCCTTCTCCTTTTTCGGCCTCTCCAGTCTGGGAAACCCAGCTTCGGGGACTCCAGACCCTTCCTCTCCTCTCTCTGGGGCTGACTACCTGGTGAACAGCCCCAGCTCAGTGGTCACGGTTCTCGGGCCTTTCTCGGCTCCTTCCTGCCACTTGCCGCCAGGGACCCCCAAAATCGAAGGGACCCTCAGTACCCACCCCCAGGATCACCAGCTTCCTCCATATCACTGCATCCTGGCTTTCCGTGTTCTGCTGGCAGCTGCCCTCCACCTGGCAGAAGTAGGCCTGGCATGTCGGGGGCCATGCCTATAGCTTTCCTGTTGCCGGCTGTCCTCTCGGCTGGTAAGAGAGAAGATGATGTGTGAAGACTATGGGATAGGAAGTCAAGCAGCGCTTCTGAAGAGGCTGGCTCTTCAGCCAGAGAGACCGCCGTGCTCGCTCAGAGGGAGTTGGTCCTATGGAGGAAAAGCCCAGGTCAAGAGAGAGGGGTCCCTAGTCCGGATCTACAGCAGTCCACGCCGCAGCGAAGAGGAGGCTAGCTCGTGCTGAAATTCTGCCACCTCGGTCTCCAGGTGAAGCTAGAGATGCCTTCGTGGGAAAGGTGATCTAGGAGAAGGTTGGAGCTGGAGGTTTTAGGGGCAGAGCCCTCCATCGCTAACCTTTACTCTCCCTTTGTTAAGAAACAACCATCCTTCCAAGATCTGACGGTGGGAGGCGGAGAAAGAGCACAGTTCATGAGTTCTGCTCAACTGCCTCCCTGCCTGTGACTCAAACCATCAAATCCCGGAGACCCGGAATAGGGGCGACCACCCAGTGGGGAAGGATGTTAAGGACAGGCACCAGGATTCGGGGAGCAGACAAAGGGTAAGCACAGAACTCTGGAACCCTTGAAGGGAGAAACACTGCTCACCACTGCTGGCTTCTCGGGTGCTATCTACTGCCTCATAGCTGGGTCTGGCTGCCTCTTTCTTCTCCTGTTGGGTGAGGTTAAGACCCTTGGCCTGGCAGTGGGCCTCGGTGCTGTCAATCACTGTCAACAGGGCCTCAAGAGACAGTAGGTGTGTCGTATAGAGCTGGCCAGAGACGGGGAAGGCATTCTGGAAAGAAAACGTGTTCAGGAGGTTTGAGGTTAGAGTACTTTAGATTTTTTTTTTTTTTGGGGGGGGGGGCATCACGGCTCTCCGGCGGTGGGAGGAGGAGGCCCAGGCCCACTGCTGGAACTGAATCTCCGTCCCAGCGGGCCACAGTCCCGCGCACAACCACGGCGCCCCCGGGGCTCAGCCCAGTACTTTACATCTTATCGAATCCTTTCCCCAAACTCCTGATACCGTCTACAGCTTCTACATTGTCCTAAGGAAATGCCTCTCTTCGTCCCGTCCCCCAAATCACAAGTGCTCCCTTACTTGTCAAGGTAAGCAGACCCCCCCCCCCCCAGGGAGAGTTCCCAACAGCCCCTTTGCGGAGGCCCGGCAGCGAGCAGCACCTTGGACAGCAACTTGGTGAGGTCTTCAAACAGGTTGGAACAGTAGTAGTCACAATCGTAGTTGATGTAGAGCTCAGGGACAAAACTGGGGATGCGCCAGAGCTGCACAATGGCCTCCAGGGCCATCTCCTTCATCTCATAAGGCATCTTGGGGTTCTCCACAGTGATGATGTCTGTGAGCTTTTTGATGTACATCTGGCACCAGCAGCCCGGCCGTCGCCATTTGGGTAGGTAAAGGAATTCGGGAAAGTGAGAGACAAAATTGGATGGGAAGAACGTCAAGCAGAGGAAGGCCAGCACTACGAGACACTTAGAAGTATTCCATCTCTGCAGTACATCCTTTGGGGGCTCTGTGGTGGGAACGGAAAGGCTGGCTTTGTCTCATGACTGATCTAATACAAGCTGTCTGGTGCCCTCTGAGAGCTCTCCGTGAGAGGCTGGCCTGGTCTGTCCAGGCAGTGGCAGAACTGGCTTGGTTTGCCTGCCAGTGTTGCTGAGAAGAGCTGTTCCCCCTCCTGATACTACTTGCCAATCCTGGGATTTAGGTTCTCCCACTTCCTAGCCAGCCCGCTTTCCCAGGCTTTCTTTTGACTTCTACCCTAATGAGGCCAGAAGAAGAACCAAACAAACCATGGGGATTAAAAGCATTCTTCAACAGCAAGTCTCACTACAGCGACCTCATGGGGCTGGTCTCACTCAAAAGGTCGTGCATCTCCATTATTTTATTTATTCATTTGCTTTCCTTTCTTTCAAGCTCGGGAAACTCACCTCCAACTGGAACTT
>PVJH01049812.1:0-10136 GCA_004026705.1 Nesogale talazaci | reverse complement strand
CGGGCTCTGCTACCATTTAACAAACTTTAAGAGTTGCTGGAGGTCTGTTTAACCTGGACTGCCTGCGGGTGGGGGGGGGGGGGGGGGGGGGGGGGGGGGGGGGGGGGGGGGGGGGGGTGGGGAGGGATTTGTTTAGGAAGCTGTGCTGAGCAGTAAGGAGTAAAAACAGCCCCAGCGAGCCTCCCTGCACAGGATGCAACACGCTGCCAAGTCAGGCGACCACGGAGCATCTGCCACTCCGTGCCTGCCACTGGGCATCTGCCCCTGGCTTGTCGCTCTCTGGAGTGGGCAAGAGATGCATTCCTTGACTTCAATTTAAAATGTCCTTTTAAGGAACCCTTTTGAGGTGGGAAGGAGGGAAGTTTGTTCAGGCAAAGTGTCTAAGGAGACTTGCTCCCCACAGCTCCACCTCCCTGGCATGAGAAGGATCACACACCTGGACGAAAGGAACCGCCCACTTGCTGACGCCAGCCGGGCACCGGAGGATATGGTTCAGGAGGAAGAGGTGGTCTCCAGCACAGCCGGCTCGCTGCAACACTGCTACCTGGACAACAAAGCACACACAGGGCGGTGTGCCTCGGGGCGGCCAGGCCCGAGGCTCGGCCACTGTTGAAACACATCTGCGGTAACCTCTCAAAAGAACGGTCAGACACCACATGTGTGACGGAATGACCTGAGGTCTGATCAGACAGGGGCAGTGTGGCTTATGAATCTGTGAGTGCCAGGAGAAAAACTGCTTCGGCTGTTTCTAAGCAAATTCAGATTTTACTGTCTGACAAATGAACTGATCACATGTGAGCGGGTATGTCATGGCAAATAAGCAAATATAGCCTCAACTTAAAAGCCTCTCAAATCCGAATCCAAACACTCCTTAGTCAAGACCTCGGAAGGGAGCCTCAGAACGCCCAGAGGCAGTCCTCTGAGAACTGAAACCTGGACGTGAACGCCCGCCCCCACCCTCTGGAGCACGCCAACAGCGTTCCTGGCTTGTTTACACCTTCATGCTTTTCTTCTGCTACTTAAAAAAAAAAACCAACTACTTTTATTTTAATTTGACTAAAGTGCAACATTAAACATCATGAACTCTTGATAATTTATCATTTTTGTTCATGTCTTACACTGACTGATGTCTCCCTTCGACCACTTTCCTGTTGTTCATCCCCCTGGGAGGGGGATATAGATAGATCATTGCAATCAGTTCCCCTTTTCTCCCCCCCCCTCCCCCTTACCCTCCTGATATTGCTACTCTCATTACTGGTCCTGGATTCCCTGTGTTTCCAGTTCCTATCTGTACCAGGGTACGTGCGCTGGTCTAGCTGGATTTGTAAGGTAGAATTGGAATCATGATATTGGGGGTGGTGGGATAAAGGAGACATTAAAAAAACTTGAGGAAAGTTGTATGTTTCATCAGTGCTATACTGTGCCCTGACTGGCTCATCTCTTCCTTGTGACCCTTCTGTAAGAGGATGTTCAATTGTTCACGGATAGGCTTTGGACCTCCTCTCTGCACTCCCCCTCATTCACATTGATATGATTTTTTTGTTCTGGGTCTTGCGATCATGTCTGGAAGGTGAGCATGAGGGAATGTCACGTTATTAGAACAAAACATTCTTGTGTTGAGGGAGTACTTGAGTAGAGGCCCAATGTCCATCTGCTCCCTGGATACTTAACGTATAAGTATGCATACATAGGGCTGAGCCCTGGTGGCATAAGTGGTTGAGTGCCGGACTGCGGGCCGCAGGCTTGGCAGCTCAAATCCAGCGGGGGCTCTCCCGGCGCTGGGTAGCTCCCACGCCCACTAGAAGGCAGTGATGCCCACAAAAACCAAATAAATACATAAATATATGTACATAGATCTATTTCCCTATCGTGATATATATTTACATATGTATATGCCTGTACTTGTACCTCTGTAAATGCCCTTAGAATCCTAGTTCGGAGACTCTGCATCTTTATAGGAGTCTGTGGTCTTGAACTGCTGACCTAGTGGTTAGCAGTGCAACACAACCCACTACACCATGAGGGCTCCTTAAACATAAGAGGATAAAAATTGATCTATAGGTGAGACTGTTTTTGAACAAACATTTATATTCTGAATGCACATCTAATGTTGTTTGGTTTTCTTCCCATGGCCATTTCTTCCTAATGGCTAGGGGCTGTTTCAGCATAAGGTTTATTTTAAGAGAAAAAAGCACTTAGCAGGTGTCCTGAACAAGGAAAATGTTGCTCACTTAACTCATCGGGTGGATTAGCTAAAGGAGCTGCTGAAGAAAAACTATGTCCCGGGGACATGAAGGCGAGACCATGCCTCTCTCTGCTCCCTTACCAATTTCTGCAGCCAGAGCAGAACGTCGTCGTGGAATTGCGTGTCCTCGTGGACCCTCCTGGTGAACGCGAACAGGACACTGATGCACTCCTTGAGATGACTCAGGTCCGAGGGGATGCTCTCCGTCTGCTTAGACACTGGGATGGAAAAAAGGATCCAGCGAGTCCCCCAGAATTGGACTTTTTAAACATACACACAGCCATGTTCATCACCACATTAGTCACAACAGCAGGAAGACAGGGAAACAAGCTGCGGGCTCACAGAAGGGATGGAGAAACCCACGCACTAGGAGCTGTCACACTGACTAACAACAATCCACCCAACAAGGTGAAGCGCACATGAACCTGGAGGAGGTCTACCAAGTGAATTAGTCACAACAGGATACACGTTACGTATTACAAAAAGTCAAGACAAGGGTCATGAAAAGAAGCATCCTTTGATGGATACCAAGAAGGGAGATTTAGATAAAACCACAAAACTAATTCACTGCCATCGAGTCAATTGTTCTGCCTCAAAGCATCACTCCAGGACAGGGGAGAACGAACTGTGGTTTCCCAGCCTATAACTCTTTCCAGGGATAGAAAGCATGCCTCATCTTTTTGCCATGGTGGTTTCGAACTACTGACCTTACTAACTAGATATTCACTGCCATGGAGTCGATGCTGCTGACCCCTAAGTGACTCAACCCTGACCCCACAGGACAGGGTAGAACTGCCCCTGTGGGTCTCTTAGGCTGTCAACTCTTTTGCAGGAGAAGAAAGTCCCGCCTTTCTCCCAAAGAGCACCTGATGGGAGAAAAGTTGTGCTGACAATATTATCTGAATTTCTACTAAATATGCAAGAAAGAATTTGAAGTTTGTGAAATACAAAGTAAGAGAAAACGAACTTCATCAAAATTCACAGTACACTTCTTACAAACAACAGTTTGGCCTAACTAATGAGAAATGACTATGTGGAGCACAGTGATGGGATCAGGCAAGAACAACTCCATAGGAAACAATAAACAGTGAGTTTATGTCAACTGAGGAGGAACAACTCAAAAAAGGAGGAGAGAGTAGCTGCACCCTCCACAGTGTCACCAACCTCTATCAATGTCACTGACACTGGGGAGAGTCTCAGTGGTTCTTAACCTTCCTCATGCCACCACCCTTAGTACAGTGCCTCATGTTGTGGTGACACCCCCCCCCCCCAACCATAAAATTATTTTCGTTCCTACTTCATCACTGTAATTTGCTAATGCTATGAATCAGGTGACCCCTGTGAAAGGGTCCTTCAACATCCCCCCAAGGGGTCGCAATCCACAGATTGAGAACCACTACTCTCACAACAAAAATAAAATCAACTATCATTTCAAATTCATTCTACTTGAAGATCAGCACATCAGTGGCTAACCCAGCTCTCTGGTTAGTTAAAAAAAAAAAAAAAAAAACCCGGGGCAGGGGGAGGAGAAGGGACACATCTTTAACTTTTGAAAATCCTGATGTGTCTTCCAGAAAAACAAATTGTGCGGTTCAATGGGTAGAGTGCGTGCTTTTATACAACCTGTCACCGACATCCATGGGTTCCAGCTCACAGGGCCCCTCCCAAGCAGGATGCGACTGCCCGGTGGGTGTGTAAGACTGTAGATCTGCACAGGAGCAAAAACCCTCCCCTTCCTCCCACCCCAAGTGGCTGGTAGGTTCAAGCAGTTGACCTGGTAACCAGTTAGCAGTCCAAGATGTAGCCAATTACACTACCAAGGCTCCTTAACACGTTGAGTAGTAAAAGCTACCTTTTTTAAATCTTAATCACGTGGAAAAACTCAGATTACTTGATCTTTGGTTAAAAATTAAGTAAAATAGTCTGACAAACTCGATGAGCATAAATCAAACTATATAAAGTTTTGTGACTTAGTTTTAGAAATGATAAACTACCATATATACTCAAGTAAAAGCTAACCCGAATAACAGTCGAGGCATAAACACTGCATTAACAATGGGCTGAATCTCCAGAAGCAAGGCTGGGCCTCCCACTCCCACCAGAGGGCAGTGATGCCCAGCCCCCCCTCCAAAAAAAAAAAAGAGTTAAAAAAGAAAAAAAACAACCAATGTGCTGAAAAACCTCGGCTTATTCTCGAGTATATATGGTACATACACTTTGCAAGCAATATAAACTAGGGCCACAAGGAGAGGGATCAGTGATGTTTAAAAATGAGTTTTGCATCCAAGAGACACAGAGAATGGCAGTCCAAAAGAACGGAAGACTAGCACAGCCTGCTCCCCAACTGAAAAATTGGCCAAGAACAAAGCTCAATCCTACCTTAGAGAAAAGACACACACACACACACCAAACTCACTTTGCGACCCTCCAGGACAGGTTGGAACTGCCCTTGTGAGTTTCTGAGACAGTAAACTTTTACAGGCATGGAAGGCCTCATCTTTTTCCTGCAGAGGAACTGGTAGTTTCAAACTGCTGACCTGGCAGTTGGTAGCCAACGTGTACCCCACCATAGGGAAAGGCAAGGTGAAAAAGCAAGGCCCAATGGTACCTGGTACGCCACTTCACGGACGGTCTTTGCAACCAGATTGCATCCCTCTTTTGTTTCTTCATTTTAGATGGCAAAAGAGTGAGCCCTGCATGACTTACACACCTTGACCTTGCTGATGAATTGCCAACGATCTCAGAAGAGCCGAGCTATCCAGGAGTGTGTAGATGTAGGACTCCACTTGTAACCTGGAGAGCACCGACGTGTACGAGTGCAGGGCCAGGGTCTGGTGGAGGTGCTCGGATCTGGCCTCAAAGAGCTTCTTGAGCTCGCCCAGAGCGTTCTCGTTCATCTCCACCCTTTGGTAGCGGTGATAGCCTGAAACTTTCACCTGATCTGCACAGATACCCTAGGAAATAGGAAAATAGGAAACTGGTTACTCTTTGCCCTTGAAAGAAAATATCTAATTCCTGTCCTCCCTCAGAGAGCTTAGAGTCTCGGTGAGAAGACAAGACCCCCATGGAGAGAGAACAGTACAAGTGAATATAAAATTGGATGCGAATTACAAATGGGGCACACATTCAGAGAGGGAAAAGACATCTAATGCAGAGGGCCAAGAAAATGAGAACACCTGGACTCTCGGACGCTCTTAATGATCTTGCCTTACTGACATCGAGGTCAAGGTATCTCTTTTTTTTTTCAAGGTATCTCCTTTAGAGATCAAGACATCTCAAAATCTCTCTGTTCTGACTCTCATCCTTGCTGCTTCTGCTCAAATGGAAAAGGCCCTTTCCTTTCCACTGCCACCCCTGAAACTGCCTTCTATCAATATTTCCAAACGTTTCCCTCTCCATAGACTGAGCAGAAAGAGTGGCACATGTCTCCAGTAAGTGTGGGAGTGGGCTGGAGGGGGGGGGGCGGCGGGAGGAGAAACATCCCCTGGCTTTTCCTGAGAGCTCCCCCAGCTTCCCTTCATCCCAAGACGTACCAAGACTGCCCTTTTCTGCCGCTCTGGGGCGGCTTTCCTGATGGCCCTTCTGCTCCCACTGGGTCACAACTCGCTGTCCTCCCGTGATCTCCTCCTCGCTCCACCACCTCTTCTTTCTGGACATTCGCTACCCACTCAACGTTCACGGCACTAAGCCCAGGATCACAGGTCAACAGCTCACAGCTGCACCTGGCTTGAAGACATGATTTCCTGGCCCAGGCACTGTGTAATCAGTTGCCAACATGGACAAATCAGGGTCCCCCGGATTGGAAACACAGACGTCTAGCAAGCCTCTTTTGGAAAATCAGAGCCATGGCGAAGCTGGATCAACATAACAATCAGCAGGAGCTCAAGGGCTGAAGCTTCATCTTCCTGAGGCCCCACTGTTCTGCCCCCACCCCCCAGCCTGTTTCACACCTTCAGGGTTCCTGGCTGACCTCTGTACGGTACTCCAAAAACCCACTGCCATCAAGGATATGCCCACTCACAGCGACCCCAGAGGGCAGGGTAGGACTATCATTGTGGGTTTCCGAGGCTGTAACTTTACGGGAGCAGAGAGCCTCACCTTTCTCCCGCTGAGTGGCTGGTGGTTTCGGACTGCCGACCCTGCAGTTAGCAGTCCAAGGAGTAACCACTACGCTACTCGGGACTAAGGCAGGGTCGGTGTGAGCCGGAGCCAGCCCCGGCCAGCATCCCAGGAAGGGCAGCTCCACTGGGAGTCCCCCACCCTCCTGCAAGCTCATGGGGACACGTACCTGGGCAGTCAGCTGCTCCTCCTTAAAGTGCCACAGTCGACTCTTCGCGTTTTGGCAGTCGGCCGTCAGGGCCAAGAGCTCCGCCTCGGCCAGCAGCAGCTGCTTCCTACAGCGGGAGTAGTTCAAGAGCAACTCGTAAAATTCATGCCTGTCCTGGTGGGCCATGCTGTCAAACTCCTCCACGTAGGACTCCACGTTCTCCAGCCAGGAGCCGGGCTCGAAGATTTTCAGCTGTTCCTTGGTGAAAGGTGCCAGCTCGGCCTGAGGTGGCAGTTCGGGGTAGAGGCGTTCACTACGAAATAAGGACTTGGCAGCCACCAGGGCCGGCTCTTCTGCAGTCATCTGAGGCGGCAGCTGGGGGTACAGCTGTCTCACTCGAGGTGGCTGAAAAGCATCAGTGGCTTCACAAGAAGCCCGCAGGCCCACCCCGAGGAGCACGTCTGAAGAGAGACCCAGGGCCGGCGTCCCTTCTTGCCTACAAAGAGTCTCTCCTCCGGCCTGCACACCCCGCACTTCCTGCTGAGCACGAGAAACAGCCGCTGGCAGGGTGCTGTCGGAATCTCTGCCTTGTACCACCTTGCTCTCCTCCGCTTCTACCTCGCTCTTGGGGGGCTCCGCTTTGATTCCAACACTGTCTCCCAGGTGGGCCCTCTGCTGGATCTCTTCATCCTCACCCCAGGCTCTGGCTCCCCCCCACTCCTGTCGGGCCTCCAGGTTAGTGGGCAGGAGCTCGTCGTCGTTGCTTATGGTTAAGGAGGTGAGGGGTATGTCGACCATTTCGCTCTCATTTTGTTCGTGGGCATCATCCTGCAGCGGGGAGGCAGTTACTCGCAGGAGGTCTTCTTGGATTTCACAGGCTGGAAGAGGGACTTCCTGCTCTCTGGAAGTTTCTGGAAGGGGGACTCCATGGGGCTCTTCCCGCTGAAGGATGTCACATTTCTTCTTTTCCTAAAAAACGGGATTTAGACTGTGAGATAACTTCTAACAGGAACGACAGCTTTCCACATGAGGGATTTTGACACTGTGCACGAACTCTACATATTAACATTTAGCAATCAGAATTAAATTCACTTCTCGTGCCAGGGGTTTTAGACCAGTGCTGTGTGGTTCTGAGTGTGCTAAGTGTGGGGAAAACGGGTCACACTAAACAGCCAAGATAGGGTCAGCTTTAGCTCAGCGGTTACTTCGCCGAACTTGAACTAATCGTTTCATGATAAACAGCCATTGTAATTTCAGAATGAGGGACATCATCTGTGGGTGCTCGCTCTCCATCCTCTCCACACTGGTGTGTTCGAAGTTCAGCAGAAAGAGTCAGAACAACTTAAGAAAGCAAATCACCCACCCACCAAAGGGGGAACCAATTTCAGGGATCTACATATAACCTTCTCTCTGGGCCACAGACAACAGGGAAGTGAATGAAGGGACACGTTGGACAGTGTACGATATGAAAAGCAATAACAATTTGTAAATTTTTTTTAAAAATTTTTTTTTCAATTTGTAAATTATTAAGGATTCATGGGGGGAGGGGAGATATGGGGAACTGGTATTGGGGGCCTGCATGGAGGGAGGATGTCTTGAGAGTGATGATGGCAACAAGTGTGAAATGTGGCCTGCATATTGATGCATGTATGGATCATGACGGGAGTTGTATGAGCCCCCAATAAAATGATTCATTAAAAAAAAAAAAAAGCGGGCTGAGCCCCGGTGGCGTAGTGGTTGTGCGCGGGACTGCGGCCCACTGGGACGGAGGTTCAATTCCAGCAGTGGGGCTGGGCCTCCTACTCCCACCACCGGAAAGCAGTGATGCCCCCCCCCCAAAAAAAAAAAAGGCAAATCAATGATAGCTTAGAGCCCAAGAGACTGAAACCAAGTACACTGAGGTTCTACTCAGACAAATAACTGCAACAACTCCCGACAGAAGAACCCCAAGAAAGAAACACAGAAGAACTGTGAAGCATGGAAACCACCAGGGTGGCCTCCAGAAGCAGGCTCTGCTGCGAACCTGGTGGCCGGGGCGGGGGTGTTTCAAACCCCAGCCTCACGGCCGCCAAGTTTAATCTAACTCACAGCCACCCTGGAGGACAGGGCAGAATTTCGGAGACTTTAAAACTTCACAGGAGTTAAGAGCCTTGACTTTCTCCCATGGAGCAGCTGGCGGGGAGGGCTGAACTGCTGACCTTAGCAGCTCAATGTAGTAGCCCCCTCTGTGGCCAGAGCTCCTTAAGAAACCTTGAACGGGGTTGCATGTTCTCTGGGGAAGAAACACATGGGACACAAAACTGGGGAGCAGCAGCCAGCAAACTGCTCCTATCCTGGGGCCACTCACTGAGGGTTCTCCTCCAGCCTCAAGCGCAGGCAGCAGTGGGTTCTGGGTGGGCAGCTAACTGCAGGGGCAGCAGTTTGAAACCACCGTCCCGTGCTGAGGAGAAAGATGAGGCTCGCCCTCTACCCCCATAACGAACTGCAGTCTGGGATACCTACAGGGGCAGTTCTTACTCTATCCTGTAGGGCAGCGGTTCTCAACTGGTGGGTCACGACCACTTTGGGGGGTTGAATGACCCTTTCACATGGGTCACCCGATTCATAAGACTATCAACGTGGCATGAAGCAGCCACCAAAATGATCTTATGGTGGAGGTCTCCACACCGTGAGGACCTGTACGAAAGGGTCGCGGCATCAGGAAGGTTGAGAGGCCCTGCTGTAGGGTCAGAGTCAGAGTGATCTGATGTGGTGGAACTGAGGTCAGGCTCTCCACCACCTCACCGGCCAGTGCAATAGCAACGCTCCCCTCGACCGGACCCCAGGAAAAGCGCCCCTCTGGCCAGCTTCTGACTGCACTGAAGTCTTGGCTCCATGTGGCTCGCCGGTCTGGTTTTAAAAGGAAAGTGGCTCTCCTCTAGTTTATAATTACTCTCTACTGGTATTTTTGCTTTCTTTCAACTGGGGGCTCTTACAGCTCTTATAACATTCAATACATCATTTGTATCCAGATATTTGTACACACGTTGCCACATTCATTTCCGAATATTTTCTACTTGAGTCCTTGGTAGAAGCTCCTCTTTCCCCCTTCTCTTTTTTTATAAATCATTTTATTGGGGGCTCATACAACTCCCATCACGATCCATACAGATGTCAATTGTAGGCAGGCCACATTTGCACACTTGTTGGCCTCGTCTCTCTCAAAACATCCTCCCTCCACTTAGGCCCCCTGTGCCAGCTCCTTATATTCCCCTTCCCCCCTCCCACAAACCCATAATAGTTTACAAATTGCTATTACTTTTTCATATCAGACCAATGTGTCCAATGTGTGCTTTCACTCACTTCCCTGTTGTCCGTACCCCAGAGAAGGGGTTATATGTAGATCCCTGATATTGGTTCTCCCTTTCTATTTCACCCTCCCTCCACTCTCCCAGTATCACCACTCGCACTACTGGTCCTGAAGGAATCGTCTATCCTAAATTCCCCATGTTTCCAACTCCAGTGTACATTCCCTGGTCTAGCTGGATTTGTCTGGTAGAATTGGGATCACAATAGTGGGTAGGAGGAAGCATTTGAGAACTAGAGGAAAGTTGCATAGTTCATTGTTGCTACACTGGACCTTGA
>PVJH01049811.1:0-10133 GCA_004026705.1 Nesogale talazaci | reverse complement strand
GACTGGTTTGTTACCAGTCACTGGCAGGCAGCGCTCTAGATCTGGCTCAGAAAGAAGTGTCGGGATCAGGAGGTCGGGCTGGGAGCAGTCCCTTGGAGGTGCTGTCATGGTGGCCATGTAATGCTTCTCCACAGGCAAGCTGACTCTCCTGAGAGGACCACAATGTCAGGTGGGCCCGAGTGGATGCCACGTTCCAGCCCGCATGCCCCTTCGTCCTCAGATCCCAGATTCCTTCATGGCTCTGAGCTGTCTTTGCTCAGTTACAACCAGTCTGTCTCAACTCACAGGACCCTGTGTAGGACTTCTGAGGCTGTCAATCTTTACAGGATCCTAGAGGAGTATACAAGTAGGAGACGATTCGGATGAAGTACCATACCTGGATCTGTGAACCACTTCTCCTAGGTTTCTCTGGGAGATGCTAGGCTGAATCCAACCAAAACACGCAAGAAAAACTACACACATATGAGTGAGACAGCTTCCCTGTCCCTGACATGGTTAGAAAGAGGAGACAGAGAACTAGCATCCTTCAGAGTAAATGATGCCAGAGACTTCACAGGTGCCCTTTCTCTGGGCTATGATACATCAGTTCCATGACCGATGAATTGTTTGAGGACCTAGGTAAGCCATGTAAACTTTGGCAATGCTGCCTAGTTTTAAAGCTACAAGAACAGGTCTCTGATTCCCGAAATGAAAAAGAAAAGGCACTACAGGTGAATCCAATGCTGGGGATTCTTTTAAGTCCGGAGAGTTATGCAAATACATTGCTTGCTTTTTTTTTTTTTTGGTCATCTGGTTTGTCTTAATCACAAACTAAAAATTCATTTATAATGCTGTATACAAATGCCATGTTTATATCAGTATCATATGCTGCTTGCTTGAAATCCTATACATTAAAATTAAGAACAGAAATCCAAGTTAATGGTCAAAGACAACCAATAACAAAACCACTAAATTCCAGTTGTCAAACATCATTTAATATGTATATTTCAGGGGGGTTTCCTTCTTTTTCTTTTTAGAGTAATTATTAAGGCTAAAGCGGTATGAGTGAGTGTTTATGACTTCATTTCGGTTGAAGAAAATCATGTGGCCATCCCTCTGAGATGGCCGAATGACTTTATATTCTCTTGTCAAACCTCAGCAGTTTTATTTGCCGTGATACATGCTGGACAAGGTTGGAGGTCAAAGTGGATATGAGGGCCAACAGGAAAATCAACCAACTCCTTTCAAAAGATTACAACCTTTCACATATCTAGGTCTGTCGGCAGTTTTGGCAAACTTTACAAAGTCCACTGTGCTTTGTGCCCCTCCCCCAACAGATCCTCAAATCAGACATTAGATGGATCTAGTCAATGCCTTTATACTTCAAATTTGTAATAATCCCAAGTGCTCATCGTGCCCCCGTTTATCGCTACTGGAATTACTGTTCGGTAGTTTAAGTCTACATCACAAAAGAAAACAAACAAAAAAACAAAGGCCCCTTCCTTTTCAAAAGTCTGAGATCGTGGAAAAGTCCACGTAGTAACACCCTCCTCTTGACCACCCTGGCTTCACTGTGTGACTCTGAAAACAGAGAGGCGGCTCATAGTGGGGAAACTAAAACCCAAGCCCCCAAACAAACTAAACTTGGTTGTCAAGTTGATGTCAACTCACAGTGCCCCTATAGGGCAGGGTAGAACTTCCTCTGTGTTTCTGAGGTGGTAACATTTTAAGGGAGTAGCAAGTCTGGTCTTTTCACTGGGGAACGGCTGGTGTGTTTGAACTGTTGGCTTTGTAGGGCAGAGGCCAACACATAACCACTACTCCACCAGGGCTCCTTCTTACTTGGATGGGAAACATTAACAAGAAAGACAACAAAGGCCACTTCTGAGGCAAACTTCGCTTGGGCTGTGGGGCAAGGAGACGGCGCCAAGAACGCTTCCTCCATTACAGCGTCACACATGAAGACCCAAATGACAACACACGGCGGGGGTGGTGGTGGGGGTGGAGGATTGACTTAAGGAGGGTAGAGCCCCGGTGACGTGGTGGTTGAGCTTTGGGCTGGGATCCACACCATCAGCAGCTCCCTGGGGAAAAGGGCGGGGGGCTCTCTCCTCCCATTAGTCACAGTCTTGGAAACTCACAGGGGCAGATCCACGCTGGCCTAACGGGGTCATTCCGAGTCAGTATGGACTTGAGGGCAGTGAGTTTGAGTGTTGAGCTTGAAAGGATCCCAGGGGAGGTTGTGGTTGGAGCAGTGGCGGCAGACTCCTCCTCGCAGTCAGCAGTTGGAAACCACCAGCCATGCTCTGGGGGAAAGGTGACGCTTTCTCCTCTGTAAAAATTTACATCTTTGGGCATTTCCACTCTGTACATCGGGTCAGTATGAACCGGAATCGATTTGATGGCAGTGAATGTTAAGTTAGAGAGGAAGTACTTCTAGACATCTGCTGGAGTCCCTTGGGTGCTCCAGGCACTTAAGTGCTGGACTTAACTGAAAGGTTGCCTGGTCAAGTACACCCAAAGGCATCTCAAAAGGAAGGTTAGACGATCTGATCTACTTTTCAAAAGGACTGAGCCATTACCAACCCTTGAAAGCACATTGCTCTTCTGACATATATCCGGGGCACCAGGAGTTGGCAGTGAACTGATGGTTTCATTTTTGTTTGGTTGCTTGTTTTAAGTTATCTTTTAGAAAATGCTTATTATGGGCAAGGCGCTATTTATAGAAAACTGGGTGTCACAATGGTAAGGAATTGAGCATCGAGTCACAAGGCCAGTCAGGGTGTGGTAGAGCACTGATGAAACACAAAATTGTGTTTCCTCTAGCTCTTTGGTGCTTCCTTCCCCTCATTATCAGGACCTCAATTTTACCTTACAAATCGGATTATATCAGATCATGCATGAGCCCGCAACACAGGGAATCCCAGGTAGATCAACCCTTCAGGGTCAACAAGGAGAGAAGAGATACCAGGAGGATTAGGAGAGGGTGGGGGAGAAAAGGGGATCTACCACAAGGATCAATCTAGAACTCCCTCGCAGGTGGACAAATAAGTTGGGTGGGGAGCAACAGAGGATGATGTAATATATAGAAAAAATCATCTATACCTTATCAAGGGTTCAGGAAGGTGGGTGGGTGGGAGGGGGAGAGGAAGAAATGGGGAGCTGACATCAGGGGCTCAAGATGGGAAGAGAATGTTTTGAAAATGATGATGGCAACGTATGTGCAAATGTGCTTGACACATTGGAGGAATGTATGTGATACGAGCTGAAGGGCCCCCCATAGAAGTATTAAAAAAAAAAAAAAAAGGAAGCCATAGCACGAGTGAGATGAGACGTCTTAAGAGATAGTCTCTAAAATGCGCAGGGTCAGCTCTTCCCTGTCCTCTGGGGTACTATGCGTGGGCACCACCTCCATGGCAGTGAGTTTGGTTTTTGACTTGTCCTGCTTCCTGAGTTGTAAGTAATGGTCTCAATAATTTCTAGGTTCTCCTCTTTCACGGTTATTTTTTTTTTTCTTATCACAGATTGTTGATTTTAATTGCCAATGTG
This sequence comes from Nesogale talazaci, assembly GCA_004026705.1. NCBI lineage: Eukaryota > Metazoa > Chordata > Mammalia > Afrosoricida > Tenrecidae > Nesogale > Nesogale talazaci. Next base: position 6,605 of record PVJH01049811.1, on the reverse strand, counting down.
TTGCATGGGAGCAATACTCAGCACTTGCATGTGGCTGGTGGTGGGCTCTCCCAATCTTTTGGCTGCTACTAATCACTAAGAAAAATGCTTTGGCATGTAAAGAAAGCTCTGAGGAGGAGGGAGCAGTTATGTAACATGGAACAGTCCTAACATTCAAACAATTCCCAGCATAAATGTTAGCAATTCAGTCCTGTTTTTAAATGCTTTCACCCAGATCTCGGAAGACAGATGACGCGATGCTGAGTGACTTCAATCTTATCGAGCCTGTTTCCTCCTTTGTAAAATAAGGTCACAATCCATGGGAGGCTTTGACTAACTGTAAAAAGTCTGTAAGGCTGTGATTTTCTTCACCCTCTGCTTAATTCTAATGATTGAGTTCATTAAGCTTTTCAAGGAAATGAAGGCAAGAGGAAAAAGACAAAAACCTTTGAGAGAAGTTCACTAATAAAAAAAAGAGGTCCATGTGGATGAAAACCAAATCACACTAAACTTTGCATGGGTGGCCTGTATCTTTGCGGACTCTGATCATTGTCCAGCAATGCTTCAGAAATACATTAGTTAGGAATGACCAGTAAGAAGAAAATATTTTCTTACTTAAAGATGTGTGCCACAGGTGCCATGGGAACCCTCACTCCTTAATTAGGGAGATAACAGAACTTGCATTTTCAAAACATAGCCACTCAATGCTCAGGATGAGAAAGCATACTTTGTTTAAAGGATTTTTGAAACTGCTGACAACTTGAAACTGTTTTTTGCTATTTAAAAATATATCAATGGCAGCCTGCAATAGGCTGAGACCAGGAGAAATAGATGGTGCCCAGCCACCACAGCAGAGCTCACGGACTGGGATTGCAATAGGATTACACCAAGTTAGAAACAAATGTAGAGCAAAATTAAAAATCATAAGAAAAACCAGACTTATTGATCTGACAACAACTGGAGGAACTCCTATAACTTTGGCCCTTAGAGGGCCTTCAAAGCTGGAATGGACTCACTCCTCCATATTCCCTGTCTGCCAAACCATAGGCCTATTGAGTGCATAATTACGATGGTACCAGACCAAAAGGACATTTGCCTAAAACTAAAGTTCTGAAGGCAGGGAGGGGTAGGAAAGATGGGTAATGGAAGGAGAGCCTGGAAGGAAGCAGAAGGAGTTGTTACAGTGAACAGATTACAAACAATGTCGTAAAACAAAATGTATATAGATTGTTGAATGGGAAACTAATTTGTTCTGTAAACAGTCACTCAAACCACAATAAATATGTTTTTTCAAAGTACCAGGCACATTCCTAGAAGATGTTTCCAGCCTGTTGGGATGGATGCCCTGTTTTCCTTTACCCACAAGGACATAGTGTGCATGTGCATATATAAATGTACATACATACCTGAGGTGCTTGTACGTGTGATATGCAGATAACAAATAATATTTTTAAAGGGAAAGGTTTATTTCTATTTGACATAGGTAAATATAGCATTAAGGGAAAGAACACAGGGAAATAGGAATTGGAATCCCTAGGTTTAATTCCCAGAAAAGTAAGTTAAACATTTAATAATACTAATAAAAGTCTACACACCAAAAGATTTCAGAGGCAAATAGGTTAGATAATTAAATTCCTACTATCACAAACATTCTAACTTTCAATCCAAATCAACAGAAAGTAATAGGTCACACATGTCCTTAATATTACGTAGGCTTTCCCCACTAAACTGCTTTTTTGTTCCTTTTCCATTTCCCTCTTGGATTGTGGTAGGTGATTTCTTTCCCTAGTCTCCTCTATATTTTTACTTCATAAATATTTATTTAGTAGACAAAGAAACAAAAATAGAAACAAAGAAACAAATGCATACACACACGACATCTCTTAATCACGACAGCTACTTGCTTTAAAAATCCTATCTGTACTGCCCTGACAGCAAAGTTTAAGGTACCTGACACTGTACCAGGTTGCTCTTACTGTGGTGGTGATGGGTCCCTGAAAAAAGCTGCCTCTGTGTGTGCTATTCCTTTTGTTTGCAACACCCTTCCCTGTTCACCCATCTCCCAACTCTAAACTGATATAATATTAATCAGCCTCCTAAGTTTCCACTCTACTCTGTGCATTTATTCATTTCGGAACTTTTCACACAGCAGTTGTTGGTTTACTTGCCAGGACTGCTGCTCCCTGGTCTGCGACTTCTTCTAGGAGAGGTTGCCCACCAGGAAGCTTCCTGTGGCGGAATCCCTTACTTAGGGCAGGCCCTGTGTCCTGCCCTGTGGGCTCCAAGCAAATGTTTCTGAGCGGCTTCACTGAGTCATGGAAGAAAAGAGACGAAAGGCTAAGATCTATTTTTGAAGATCTTTTAACTCTTGATTGTGAGATGGGCAGGTTTCACAATAAAAGTATTCTAATTTTAAAATTAAGTGTATTTGGAAAGAAGAGTATTTTAATTTCTACATATTTATGTGCAGGTCAGAATGTAAGATCTTGACCTTTAGAAACAACTTTGAGGTGTGAAGACTACAACCTCTAGCACTATCTGTCCTTGGACTGATAGGGGTAAGATGTGGGGGGTCGGGGGTGGGGTGGTGGCGGGAAACTTAAGAAAGGATTTTAATTCTCTTTGAGAATGTTCTATCATAGAGCAACAAAAAATTGCAACAATTTTTTTACAGAGTATATATATATGTATGTATATACATATACACATATATATACACATATATATATATTGTGTGTGGCATCACTGCCCTGGTGGGAGTAGGAAGCCCAGCCTTGCTCCGAGAGAGCTGCTGCTGGTTTTGAACTGTCAACCCTGGGGGCTGCAGTCCCGCACACAACCATTCGGCCACCAGGGCTCAGCCCAGAGTATAATTTTTAACTCTTTCCAAGTCTCTGTTTGGAAGCTTTATTTCCCTAGATTGAAGCACACACAGTAAACTTTAGTCTAATCTTTTTTTTTAATTTAGTCTAATCCTTTTAGCTGATAGCATGTAAAATATTTAAATCCATTTGCTGCAAATATTTAAGAGGAACACTAAAAATAACTTTAAAAGATGCATCCCCGGACGCAGAATGTGGGGGGGAATCTGCACGAGAATGATGAAGAGGATGTCTGCATACATTTTGGTGCTCCAGGACTTGGAAACACATTTGACAGAATAGTTTAAAAGAATAGTTTCAACTATTCTGAATCCATTCTATATTTAACACTTTTTTTATTGACTGAGGGTAGGCTAAAATAATACATTTATAAAAATTATTGATAGACACATCTAATTCACATCAAATAATAGAAAAACAATGTAGTTGTGAAAACAGACCGAGGAAGAGTTGCTTTCAAAGTTCCCTATATTGATTGGGATCTTAGTTCTCTTGCCATTGGATTAGGCAGGGCTTTAGAAAGTAATAGTTCTTTTCCCCCAATAAAACAATGTACTCAGAATTAGATTATTAAGACGGTAAGGCATACCAAAGTTGAATAAATTGTTAAATGCATTTAAAAATGATACAATGAGCTCGTCTGGTCAGCATCATATCTTTATAAGTAAAGTACTTAGAAAGTGGGTGTTTAGTGGGGGAACAATGACAATTTACTTATCTTTTATGGGGTGCTAGCCCTGTACTGATGGGATGAGAACAAAGAAAGTTTAGCATAAAGTAAATATTTTCGTTGTGAAAGTGAATCACTGCTTTTTGCAAAAGCTTGGGAACCCGCAATTTTTCCCCTTTAATTTTTTAAAATCATCCATCCGAAATCTCTTGCTACTTACATTGCATGTGTCTAGTGGCTGGGTTGTCATTGTGACCATTTATCATCGTCTGGCTCACACACACACGCGCGCACATACACACATGCGCGCACGTGAGCTTCAGAGTCCATGACCAACTTCCATTACCTTCTAATTCCATTTTCCATGAACTTTTTGAAGCCCTTTCATATACAGATATTTCCATTCCGAAGCATGCAGATAAATATGAACACAGTCACATCTCTATCTTTTCTGCCTACTGACTATATATATATATATATCCAGCAGGGGAAATAGTATGACAGATGCCATGCTTCTTTCCGGAGGTGAGAGGAAGCTTGGCATTGCAGCACTCAGGTCATTGGGCAGACACTGAAAACACGAGATGCCACGGAGATAGCTCCTTTGTGGCCGCTTGCAAGTGCAACCCCAGGCACATCTCACCAACTGTTTGATGATCAATTCCTAGGTGCCAGGTCTCCACAACACTGTTCTCAAAAGGGCATTCCAAAATGGGCCTGTGAAAAAGACCGTTTTCTTGCTTCAGGCCTTCTCCGAGCCCTTCCATATCCTGAGACAGTGGGCAGCCTTCCCCACAGTTAGCTAACGACCCAAACTTCGCTTTGGAGATTTTCAGCAAATGGTATTGAGGCTGATGACGCTAACTCAAGCCAGTCCTTTTTGCTTGCAAATCGCATCTATTATGCTTGCGAAGAAGTGTGGATTTGTGTTGTCTCTATGGCACTTTCTAGGAATATATCAATATTCAAAAATAGCTCCTTTTTTTGCATAACACTTGGCATGGTATTTCCATTGGAATATTAATTTCTTAATTCTCATTGGCTATGAAGTGTGGAAAGATGGCGAGGGCTGTGGCACTTTTAAAGCCAACGGTGCCGTATAACTGTCAATGATCAAAATGGAAATAGGAGAAGACCTATTTATTCACAGCCAGTTCCAAGATACCATCTCTGGCTTTAGTTTAGATCAGCTAACATTTGGAATACTTGCATAATTAATTCTGAAGTTTAGAAATTGCCAGTAATAGTTAAAATATGCATTACAGTGTGCATGGCTTATAAAGGGTTTGATAGGTTAATTGTAATCACATCTCCAAACGGACTAATAACATATGAAACAATACCAATAATTATTTTTTTGCAAGTGGGGATTGTTTCTCTCACAGTCTGCTGCTGGGCTTCCTGGTAAGATAAAAGCAAGGGGGCAGAGGGGACAACCCTATCTTGTTCCCTTCAAACTTCAAAACCAAGAGACTGAAGACTGCTTATATGCCACTGCTTATCTCTTAGATTTGCAACACTTATTCCCAGTGTCAGAAATGATGGGAACATCCAATTCTGACAACATGAACAATTTGTGCTGCTAATTCTGATAGCATGAGATTTACATTTAGGAAACAAATTATGCTTGCTCAAAATAAAACTCACTTATTTATCCAACAAATAGGCATCAAGAATCTACTGTGTGCCAGCCACTGTTTTAACCGTAGGAAAAAAAGCAGTGAACAAAACAAATACAAACCCCTGCCCTCCTGGAACTTTCATTCTGCTGGAGTGAACCAAGCAAAGGACCTCAGATATCCTGTGAGAAAGGTGAAAAAGACTATGGAGAGATATGAATACAGAAGGGAGGGAGATGGTGGCTGTTGGAGGAAGGTCATAATTTTATAAAAGGGGCCAGGGCAGGAATTTGTACAATACTAAAAAAGATAGCATTGCAGTTGATTTTTAGCAATAAAGGATATATTGCAGTTGACTTTTAGCAATAAAGGATATATATGTGTTTTAGCAATAAAGGATATATTACAGGTTTCATGAAAAGGAAACAGGAGATACAAAGGCCTAAGGTAAGAAAGCACCTGGAACGGGTGAGGGACTGCACCGAGGCCAGTGGTGTAGCTCAGGGGAGAATGGGAAGAGATGAGTGAGGGGCAGTGAATTATTTCATGTGGCTCTTCTAGACAAAGTCTCTAACTCCCACCAAACAACCTTTCCCTGCAGGGGTCTGGTAAAGAGGCAGTGGTGGGGTGGTGGTAGTGGTAGTGGTCAATAATTGTGACCAGGATTCCCAGAATCAAAATCCTCCTGTGTATAAAATGAAGCCTCTGAGGAACGGGGAGAGAGCTCAATGCCAGTAAGAGTCAGGAGTAGAGCTCATCCTGTGGACTCAAGATCACTGGACAGTGAATCTCTTGGATTCAGAAGACTGGTATACCAGCAGGAGAGCAGCAACAGCATGAGGAGCCAGAGCACGGAACAGAGTGATGGACTTCCCAACCCATGAAGCAAGTTACTATGAGGGCTTTTGTACAGGAGGTTGGTTTCCGGAGTGTCATGCCTCTGGGCATTTAATTGGGGAAGTTGGACTTGCTGATCCACAGAAGGGACGCTGAGTGTCTTAGGGCTGAAGCTTCCTAGAGCGGGTTGCCCCTGGGCATTGAATTTAGGCAGTTGGACTTACTGATTGAGGGAGCTTGGAGCTTCCACTGACTGCCTTGAGATGGAGGCTTACAGCAGTCACACGCCCATTAGGCATTTGTTAGCAGACTTGACAGAATGGTGTAAGATATCCTGATAAACAACTCAACCCTGAGCATTGCCCATTGGCATTGCAACTAGTTAATTTCCTTAATAAACCTTTGAATCCTGAATTTTGTCTGTAAGTTCTGTGTAGCCGTTGCAGGGGATATTAGAACCTAGAGATCAAGCAGAGAATATTATTTAAGACAATACAGGGAGGGCAGAGTGATGACTGGGCTAGGCTGCAGGGCTCTGAGGGGCAAGGTAAGGACTTGGCTTTTACGCTGTGTTAAACAGGGGCCTGAAGTAAGATCTGGAGCAGAGGATTCACAGGG
>PVJH01049810.1:0-10133 GCA_004026705.1 Nesogale talazaci | reverse complement strand
GGGCCAGCCTGCTGCACAGGGTTTGCTTACCACTCCTTCCTTACAGGGCTCCACGGCAGTGAGTCCTGGATGAATGTTAGACTTTCCCCCAACTCTGGCTCCTCCAAAGATCAGATGCTTCCAGCCTGACAGACTGCGGTCTGGATAGGCCCACCCCCTGCTGTTACAGAAACTAGATGTCCTCTCCCTGAAGACTTTCATCCATCAGTCTGGTCCCCTTAGGGTGGGGCGCACACCCTACTGTTACGGTCTCTATGAATAGCGGGAGAACAAGTCGACTCTGTTCGGTGACATCCAAAGTTAGGCTTCCATCATGAGTCTGAGGTCCGCCCTTATCACATGTGGGACCCAAACACCTTCCTACTGATTGTATGTCCCCAGATCATCCCTCACATAGCTGTATGACCTATAGCACAACCCTTTCCCGTGATGTAAGTGCATGGGCCAGGGTCGAACCAGGCAGCCCTCTGGACTGGGCAGTTCCCTGAACCAGGCAGCCCCTTGCACCCCTTTAGTGTCAGCCTCACCAGAAAAGAGATGAACAGTCTGGTGAACTTTGTAAACCCTGCCTCTGGCATTTCACAGAGCTTATCTCCCCGAAGGGCACAGCCCCTTCACAGAACTTCTCTCTCAGGGCCGGGTCTGTACAGCCTCTTCCCTCAGTGTTCCAGGAGGCGGATCTGTGTTCTCACAAGCCATATCCTGACTCAGACCCTGCAACTGCACCATCAGAAAGCCTCACCCCCTTATTGATACATACGGCCTTGACTCAAACCCTATATATGTCCCACCGCCCCAATATCAGGTGCGGCTTTCCTGGCCTAACTCTCAGGCCACGGGACCTCCTAGGAGCTCAAGATGCTCCTCTCTCTTTCTGTGGCGGTCAAGTACTTATGTTACTTTTATGATTGAAATATAGGGGTGGAGTCTGGCCTGTTAATCTGGAGATAGCCACTGAGTAGCCAATGAGGCCTCTATGTGGGCATGGCTTTCCCCTGAGACTCCCGGGAAATCTCACAATATTTCCCTCATGAAGATGAGAGGCTATCTTCCCCAGTGGTTGGGAATTAGTTTGATGATTAACCACAGGCAACACAGAATGGTGGCGTCTGGGAGGCTGGAGGAGCCGGTGGAGAGACCACACGGCTTTGCCCTGATGGAGCCGGACCTCTGAGGCTGGGGCAGCCACATGGAGGCCTCTGCCATCAATGAGATGCTTCTGCCACCACGGGATGCTGTTGATGGACCCTGAGTCCTGGAAGCGAGGCGCCATGGGGAGAGCCCTGTCGTTGCCGGGACTCTGCACCCACTGACCTGTGACTTCGTGAGTCAGAGGAAAACTTTATGGGCTGATTTCGGGCATATGGGTTATTATTGGACTTATGACTTTGCACTGGACTGGATTGGGATGCCTTCTTAGGGTCACATTTCTTTTGTATATAAACCCTTTCCTTATACCTTTATGCGTGTCTCTAAAATTTGTTCCTCTAGTCTACCCGGACTAACTCCTCTGCTGTCCCTTCCCTTCCCAAACTCCTTCACTACCACCAATAAAGCATATCCTCTTCATCCCTCACTGAGCTCTGTCTCCTCCCTGTAGCTCCGTCTCTACCTCTCAGTAAGCCCTTATCTGTAATCAGGGGGCTTGCACGTCCCCCCCAAAAGATTTATAAGCCTTGGTCAGCAATAAAGCAGCTCTCTCCTGACTGCCTCTCCTCCCCCAACTCCTCTTCTTTGCCTCCCTCTCTCCCCTGTTCCCTCTCTGCATGCCCTTCCCCCCATGCCCTCTGTCTCCACGTGGACCACCAAGCAGGGCTGAGGTCAGCATCTTATAAACCAGCGGATAAAGGAGACTCGGACACCAGAGTCCAATAAACCAAGTTTATCAGGGAGCTGCGCGGGGCCTGTTTCCACGCCATGCAAGGAGAGAGTAGCCCTGAGTTTTTCCAGCCCGAGATGTTTCTACTCAATGACTGGCCCTCCACCCTGGAGCAAAAGCAAAGAGATGAACCGGTGCTGCTGGAAGTTTGCAGTTAGCCAGTCTCACTCTTATCTTTGCAGAAACAATTAACCCCCCCCCCCCCGCCCCCAACAAGCCTACCTTCCACAGAGGAACTTCCATTCCAGTGAGACCCTTAACTTGCCGTATGGCTTCTCTCCCGTCCCTGCGAGAACCTTGAGCAATGGGTCCAAGCCTTTAGTCAATCGTTTTCCACTTCCACAAGCGTGCTAACGATAGGCAGCTAGTGTCGGGAAAGGGGATCCTTTATGCATCGCTGGGGAAAATCGAGCTATCAGTCAGCAAAGGAATGGCACACCGCGCATGCCCAGAGGTCCCGGTTTCCAGCCAGGAAGGCTACAGCTGGACTGGCTCAACTAGACCAGGTGAATTCGATTCGGCCAATGCGGTCGACCACACCTCCCGTGGAAGGCTTTGGCTCTGGCGAGGTTTGCAGTCCGAGTGGCTGCTCTGCGGTGTAGCCCAGCCGGGCTGTGGACCAGGCCTACGGCATCTCTCTCAGCAGCTTCTGGGCCGGCAGACGGGGTGAGGGATCTCATAGGCGCCCGTGTGAACCCGAAACTCCTTTTAACCTTCATAAAACTCGTTTGGATCACAAACAAACCAGGCTTGGGCTTAAATTCTTCTTTGCACGGAGCCAAGGGCCGAGGTCTAGATCCCGTCTTAAGAAACCTTGCATTACCATGAAAGGTGTCTGACTCCACTATTTTCATCTCTCGTATTTTTTTTGGGGGGGAGGGGGGCATCACTGCCCTCAGGTGGTGGGAGTAGGAGGCTCAGCCTTTGCTCCTGTGGAGCTGGAATTGAACCTCCATCCCAGTGGGCCGCAGTCCCACGCACAGCCACTACGCCACCGGGGCTCAGCCCTCATCTCTCGTATTTCCTATGAGTTTACTATAGTCTTTTCTAATTGCTGTACAATTGCGCCTACCGACCGTGATGAAGTTAGGGGCGGGGTCCCCGACTCAGAGGGGCGGGGCGCACACCCTGGGGAACGGTGACCGCTGGCCCCATGCGGACCTCCTGTCCCCAGGGTTGGTCAGGGCTGGGCCTTTGTGCAGGCCCGGCCCCCATCGGCTGCCCGCTGCGGGAGGTGGAGGCGGGCCAGGGGGCCAGGAGGGTGCTGCCAGGGGAGGGTGCGCTCCTGGAGGAGTGGAGGGGGGCCCGGAGGAAGCAGAGACGCCACGGGGACTCGAACCCCGGCCCGGGCCTGCCGGGCGCGCCACCGCGGGCGTCTTTTGCTTTTTCCTGCCCGTTTTCTCACGTATCAAAGGTGAAAAGCAAAACCTGGAGCAGCCGGAGCCGCGTCCAGGAAAAGAAACACCGCGGCGGGTCCTCCTCCCGTGGCCCCCGCTGCAGGGCACAGCAGTGGGCACCGCCCCCACGTCGCCTTCGTCACCAAGACTGGGCTGGACTGGACGTCTGTCCCCCCCCGCGGGAGCGCCTCCAGTTGGTGCCCAGGGACCCGCCTGCGGATTTGGAGAGGGGGGTGCGGGGCGGCGCCATCTGGAGAAGATTTCCAGAAGGATTCCACTTCTGGAGTGGCCTGGGGGACTTGGGGGGGGAGGGGGGCGGTCCGCGGGGCGCAACTGGCACACACACCTTCCCCGTGGTGTGAATGGTAAATGTGATGCAGGTTTACAAGGAGAAATTCCAGTGGGTGGGGAATTCGGACTAAGGAAGTGTGGGGCGCTCTGGACTCGCTCCAGGCTTGCAGGCGGCTGGGAGGGGAGCAGGGGGAGAGACACATACCACACCTGCCCACCTCACCAACCGCACTGCACTGCCCGCTCTGGGTCACCGTCGGCTGAGCAGTCGGGTCCCCACCAGCCTCTCACCTGGCCAGAGGCTGAGGGAGATGGCTCCCAGCCCCGTCCCCAAGGCAGGAACCGTCCCCAGCCCACCCTGGACCCTTGGCCCCTCCTGTCCTCACCTGCTGACCACGGCAAGCACCCACTGCTCAGTCCGTGCCTGGCCTGCCTGGAGCGCCATGGGGGGGAGGGTCAGAGTCCGGTTTGGGCCTGGCCCTGGGGGAGGGGGAGGCTGACGGGGGTCAACATCATGGCTCAGAGCAGAGCAGCACAACCCCAGGGTGGCACAGCAGCCGGCGGGGGAGGGCGGGGTCCTCTCCGCTCATCCTGAGGAATCCAAGCAGAACCAGCTTCCCTTCTCTCTCACACACACACACACATACACATTCACACTCACACACAATGATGCACGACGCACACAGATACACACACACACACCAGAGATCCCTAGACCGTCACATATACACACAGACCTAGTAATGTGCACAGATACACAGAGATACAATACAGACATAGGCATGTACACACACACACACTCACAAACACACACACATGAACACAAAGAAGAACACACAAATACACACCTACCTAATGATGCATGACTCGCACACAGATACACACACACACACGACACACAAATATACAGACACAAACAGGTATGCACACTTGCACACAAACACACACTACACAGATCCCAAGACTGCCACGTACACACACAGACATAGGTGTGCTCCTACCCACAGACACACAATACAGACACAGGCACACACACTCACACACACACACACACACCACAGATCCTAGGACTGCCACGTACACAGACATGGATGTGCTCCTACCCACAGACACACAATACAGACACACACACACGCACACACACCGGTGGCTCAAAGCAGCGCAAAGGTCAGGCTCAGGCCCCGTCCAGGAGCCCGTGGCCTACTGGGGCAGTGCCCTGGCCTCCACAGCCCACCCACCTCCCCCACGCCTGTCCCCTCACGGCCTCCCTTTCGCCGGGCCCCATGCATCACGGAACGTGGCCACTTACTCATCCAGCGGCAGAGGGAACATGGGCGGTCGTCTGAGTTCCAGGCTGGCGACGGAGCAACCCAACGTGGCCTGGAAGGGCTGGACAGTGGGAGTGCCGGACTCTCTCTCAGAGGACCAGAGAGGGCAGTGGTCAGCCCCTGCCCACCAGGCTGGTGATGCAAGCACGGGGGTCAGGGGGCCCGGGAACATGCCATTCACACGTGACCACCGAGACAGCACCCAGTCACGTGTGCTGATGGGCCCTAGGGAGGGCCCAGGTGACTCTGGGAGCTGCCCGGCAGCCATGGTGCAAGAAAGTGCAGAAGGAAGCCAGGACGCTGAAGGAAATGTGACCCCGGGGAAGCATCTGGAAGGCCCCTGCAACTCCCCACCGTTGCAGGGAAATGCACCCTGAGCAGCCTTGAGGGACCACGGGGACTGGGACGGCGTGCTTCTCAGCCCGCCTGCCGGGGGCTGGGGACAGGCTCAGGGGTGGGTGACGGTGGTGGCCGCAGCATAACCTGGAGGAGAGGAAGGAACAAGGCCGCCTGGTACAACCGTGCCCAGAAGACCAGGGCCCATGAGATGGGGAGGAGGGGGAGGGAAGGGCAGCTGCTGACAGGGTGGCCGGTGGCCACCAGGCGCCTCTGACCACCAGTCTGCTGGGGTGTCAGTGGGCTTTGTAGGGCTCTCAGGAGTAGTCACCCCACCTGGGGAACCTGCTCAGGGAGTGGCTGCTGCTGCTGCAGGTCTTCCTGTGCCCCCCTCAGCCCATCTGTGCCCTGTTGTACAGAACAGACCGGCAAGCCTTTTGGGGCCTCAATTGTTGCGGGTCCTGAGGAAGCTGTGCCCGCCATCACCACACTGAACCCATCCAGGCTTCTCAAAGCAGAACCCACCCCCACCCCCCACAGACCCTGGCCGGCCACCTTGCTGGCAGGCTCCCTATGGGGGCACCCACTGTCCTGGACGTCCACATCTCTCCCGTTGGAGCCCCTGGGTCTACGAGGCAGTGTCCTGCCTGCCACCTTTGTCTGCACTGGATGAAGACTGTGTCTAGTGGGTGACATCAGGCGTGTGAACACAGGCCGGAACTCAGGGTGCTGCTCTTCAGAGGCGCGGGCCCCTCCTCGGGGGCTGGGCTAGGGAGCTGGTCCTGCCCATTGAGGACCCAGAGTCGGGGAAGCATGTGAACCTGGCCAGAAAGGGTTCCCCACAGGAAGGACTGGGGGCGACAGGAGAGGACAGAGGAGGGGGCAGATCCCCAACAAGCTGTATTTCTAGAATTCATTTCCTGTTCCTGGCAGGCTTTAGAACAGTGGTTCTCAACCTGTGAGTCACGACCCCTTTGGAGGGTCTAAGGACTTTCACAGGGGTAAGACCAGCGGTTCTCAGCCTTCCTCACGCCCAGACCCTTTCAGACAGTCCTCATATGGTGGCGACCCCCCCCCCCCAACCATCAAATGATTCTCACTGATACTTTATAACTACCATTTTGCTACTGCTATGAATCGAGCCACCCCTGTGAAAGGGTCATTCGACCCCCAGAGGGGCCGAGACCCACAGGTTGAGAACTGCAGCCTAAGACCATCGGAAAACATATTTCCCACAGTCCCCAGAACCGAGACACCATTCCTCTACCTGTCTCCAGGCAGAGACGCCCACTTACAAGTACCTGGCATGAAGACTGCTACCCATGCCACCCTGTGCTTTCAGACAAAATTTCACTTCTTTGTCATTAGAAATAAATATTTCATCAGTTCTTCGCCTTTGGGCTAGGATCGAGTATAGGGATAAATATTTCACAATATAGAACGACATTGTTTTGTCATGAATCAGGATGCTTTCAGGATGTTCCATTTGTAACAACGAAGACACATCCTGCCTGTCTGACGTTTACATGACAGTTTGTAACAGTAGCAAAATGACAGGTGATGAAGTAGCAATGGAAACAGCTTTAGGGTTGGGGGTCACCCCCACAGGGGGAGTTGTATGGGGTATGAGGAAGGTTGAGAACAAGGGATTTTTCTGTCCTCTGTGTTGGGGAACAAGTCAACATTCCTATAGCCCCCCTGCGGGGCTTTCCATTCCAAGCAAAGGAAGAGAGGGGGAGGGGGAAGACTGTGGGTGCAGGTAGGTTCGGAGGAAGGTCACTGGGAGCGCTTTCTGGCCCTGAGACACCTCACCTGTTCACATCCACCGACCACCAGCAGCCCTCTGTGGGAGGAGAATGCATCCTCCCTCTTCTTCACACCAGATGAGTCAGACTTGGATTTGAGCCCAAAAAACTGTCATTAGGTGGGACAGACCCCCTGACCCCGACTCTTATGCGACAGTTGTAGCCAGAATCATACCAGCCTCCCCTCCCCAGTCAGTCAGTCATGTCAGTACCCTCCTTAGAGACATGCCCATTTCTGGAGCCCAGGGACCTGCCTGTGGATACAGGGGAGCTGGGACAGGGACCCAGTATTCCGCCCCCCACCTCCCCCCACTGCTAAAGGTATCAAGTTTAAATGTGAATTACTTACGAGCAACAAAACCAGCCCCAAGGAAAGCAGGCGGGAAGAATCAGCGAATGCATGAAAAGCCGCAATCAACCAGTTACAAAAACGGAGACGCTGCCACTTGGTGGAAAGCAACATCTTTGAAAAGGTCGATAAGATAAATTTCCTGAAAGATCTGATCAAGCAAGAAATACTAAAAATGAATAAAGTGAGGAGAGAAACATGCACACACACACAAGATATCTGAACATAAAAAGATCTTCGACACTCACCATCTAGATAAACCTTAAATGGGAAAGATCATTTCTTGGAACACACAGTTCTGAAATTGTAACAAAGTGAAATGGAAAAATTGACAGGTAACCGTGAGAGAAATTGAAAACGTTTTGAAAGAACCACTGAAGGTCCAACGAGAAGGGCCAGCCCACTTTGGGATTCCAGAACCCTCCATCGTGGAGTGCACAGGACGGTCGGAAGTTGCTTGATACACTCCCTCATAGGCAGGAAATAGCAGCATCTCCCCTTCACCCCACTCCCCCACACCTGCACCCACTACCTGATTTGTTCCCGTCATATCCCTGAGGAAGCAGACTTCGAGAATTTTAGAAATGTCTTCCACGGTCAATGGGATTGCTAGTAAGTAGGGGGGCAGGGGATGACCTTCACCATGCCCTTGGGGTGAGACCCAAACCTGGAGACAATGGCTTGATGCCCAAGAGGGGTGACTTCCTAAGTCCTCTCCAGGTGGCAGGCCTGGGAGGGTGAGGTGTTTTTATGTTTCTTTGTTGTTGTTTGCCATCACTCCTCTGGTGGGACTGGGAGGCCCAGCCTTGCTGCTGGAGAGCTGCTGCTGGATTTGAATTGCCAACCCAGTAGGCCACAGTCCCGCACTCAACCACTACGTCACCAGGGCTCAGCTCTGAGGGTGAGTTTTAGGAAGCAGAGGAGGATTCCCCAGAGTACATAAAAGAAGTTATACAAACCTGACATTCCCCTGGAAGGACGCAAAAAGGGCATTTTAAGTAAGTCCCATATCTAGTATGATTTTCTTTTTTAAGTTTTTTTCTTCAATTATGTTATTGAGGACTCATACAACTCTTAATACAATCCATCCATACATCCACTGTATGCAGCACATTTGTACCTCTGATGCCACCATTCTTCCCAAAACATTTTCTTTCCACTTAAGCCCTTGGTATTGGCTTCTCCTTTTCCTTCTCCTCCTCCCCACTCCCTCATGAACCCTTGATAACTGATAAATCATTATTATTTAGTCTAATTTATAAATCATTATTATTTAGTCATATCGAACACTGTCTGATGTCTCCCTTCACCCACTTCTCCGTTGTTCACACCCCAGGGAAGAGGTTATTAGATCCTTATAATGGATTCCCATCTCGTATGATTTTCAAAAATACCTCACAGCCTGTCTTGGCCCCATCAGCTGACATCCATGTTTGGGAAACTCAGGACAGCCCCGCTCCCTGTTCACGGACCTTCTGGGATTCTAAAGCGTCTTTGTGGAGCCGCCTGACCCAATGCCACCAACCCCACAGTGCCCAGAGCTGCTTGTCAGCAGGATGGCCAGCCTGATGGTTCTTGCCTTAAAGCAACTCAGTTTATAAAAATACATCTTACAGGGCTGAGCCCTGGTGCCGTAATGGTTGTGTGTGGGACTGCGGCCCACAGGGTTGACGGTTCAAATCCAGCAGCAGCGCAAGGCGGGGCTTCCTACTCCCACCAGGGCAGTGATGCCACACACACATAAAATACATCTTATGCCGATGGGCAGAGGTGGTCAATATACCTAAGAAAACATAACACCTCTTACAACCAATAATCAGAGGACAGATGAACCACTCTAAGAGTGGGCAAACGGGTTGTTACCAGACATGGCATCTGGAGTCTTAAAGACTTAAAGGTAAATATGCCGCCATCTAGCAGGGAAGCAACCAAGCTCCCGTGGAAGCAGCATGCCAGTCTGTGAGGTCATGAGGTGTAGACAGGACCAGGCATCAGAAGACGCAAAACAAACAACCACCTCAATGCGAATGAGCGGGATTCCGAATGGAGACCCAAAGCCCATCTGTAATTGGACAACCCCTCACAGAAAAGTCACAGGAAGGGAAGAGCCAGCCAGGATGCAGTCGAGCACCGATGAAACCTAAACATTCCTCTAGTCCTTTAATGCCTCCCCCACCCTTATATCATGACCCCAGTTCTACCTTACAAATCCAGCTACGCTGGAGCACGTACAGGGGTACAGGTAAGAGCTCTGGACACAGGATCCAGGACAGATAAGCCCCTCAGGACCAAGAAGGAGAGGAGTGATACCATCAGGGTAGGGGAAAGTTGGGGGAGCAGGGGGAGCAAAGGAGAACCAATTACAGTGATCATAAAACATGAACAAGAGAAATATGGGGAAGGGAGACAGCGGATGGTATAAAATATGAAAATAAAAATAACTTATAGGGCTGAGCCCCGGTGGCGTAGTGGTTGTGCGCGGGACTGCGGCCCACTGGGACGGAGGTTCAATTCCAGCAGTGGGGCTGGGCCTCCTACTCCCACCGCCGGAGAGCAGTGATGCCCCCCCCCCCAAAAAAAATAAATTATCAAGGGTTCGGAAGGGTAGGAGGGGGAGGGAGGGAGGAGGAAAAAAGAGGAGCAGACACCTAGGACTCAAGTAGAAAGACAATGTTTTTTTTGTTTGTTTTTTTTGGGCATCACCGCTCTCCGGTGGTGGGAGTAGGAGGCCCAGCCCCACTGCTGGAA